>JASDQU011314589.1:475-12336 GCA_032191745.1 Picea mariana
GTTACACAAGCTCCAACCTATATAATAGAGAACACTTGTTCTCCCTAGCACCACCCTGCCACCCTGGTTTCTCTGGATACAACCAGATGGAAGCTACAAATTCCTATGTTCAATCACCCACTTGAACCTCTGAGGACAACAGTCCTCCCGAGCACCTCCCAACCTCCCTAAATATGAAAATAATGAATACACAGACAATTTCCCAGATAAATCAATTATTACCTTCCTTTCTATGTTCTGTAAGTTTGATCTATTCTGCTATTCTGCTCTACATTTTCTCTTGCTTTGCTATTTTGCTCGACGTTCCACTTCACTCTGCTCATCTGCTTCCTTTCCTACCACGCATCCTCTTCTCTCTTCTTCCTTACTGTTTCACTCCTTTTCTCACCAGAACAACGAACCTGACATAGTCTCGTTCATCTTCTTTTATACACACGGGTACAACGTTTCAACTTCCCAACTCCTTGGGAAAAATGACAACAACTATCCAGCTAACCGAAACGCCAACTGATCGACAAATAATTGGAAATCATGAGTCTGTTTCACTAACAGATTTGGAACTGAAAGAGTTAAATGTGTGTGGAAGAACAGTAACCCTCCGATCAGTTCAAGCCTTATCCACACCGTTAGATAATCTTCATTATACTTGCCTTTTAAATCGGGTTTCAACACTTTCATTCGCTAGCCCTCCTGAGCTTAGCTCCCGGTCAACATGACCATCACTCCGTGACCACAACCTTACCCCGTCGAGGCTACGGGGTTTGTGATGCCTCAATTCATACACTCATGTGACTCCCGATCGTCCAAATCCCGACGCTCCTTTCCACGCGCTAGCCTTGCTGGCTATAGACTTGGCCCACATGACTGTCAACACATGACCTCAGTCAAACCTCTCATCAGGGTTTCGGCATTTTCGATGTCACCATGCACATGCCTATGGAATTCTCGATCCTATGATCCCCGATTCTCTGATGAAGGAAATCAACGGTCCAGATCTCATTCTTGCTCTAACAGCTACGATCAAATCGCGAAATCGCATATCGCGATTTTGGGGTTTTCGTTGTCAAATGAATTGAACAGTTCAAAGTCCCGATCCTTGATTCTCGATACTCTGCTGACGTCACTCATGGTTTGATACGTGTTAAATACTGCCATGTGTCACTCTGATTTGTGATTTACATGTGCCTGAAGTGTTGAATCTGCCTGACACCTGTCATTACCTAGTGTGCCACGTGTCCCTATCTGACGTGGTCTGCTGTCGTGAGTTGGATTGATGGTCTAGATCACATGTTGATCTGACGGCTCAGATTCAGTCGGGATTTCTTTCATCACGATTTCGGGGTTTCTATTGTAATTGATCACGGGACTCGTGAAACTCTGATTCCCGATTCTCCAATGAAGCCTCTTATTAAGCTTCTCCCGGTGGTGCTCTATCGTTGCCACGCGTCCTTCCAAATGGACAATCCCGATTCCTCTGAGATTTTGAGACTTTCGATGTCTCGATTCACTTGTCACTGGGATCCCCGATTTCCCAATGGCCAATATCCTGATGCCTCACCAGAATGCTGACGCATGTCCTTCCCAGATCAGCGGCTAGGATTCTCTCTCCAATATCCCGATGACTTGTCCGGGATTTCTCCTCTGCATAGTAGGGCTTAACCCCTGTGTGACTCTTACAGATCTGATGGCTGTTGGGTTTTCTTCTTAGATCCTACGGCTCAGATCTGTTCTCCCTCTCTGCGTTCCTCCTGAGGCTTAACCTTCGTGTAACTTCTACAGATCTGGTGACTAATGAGTATCTGCTTCCAATCTGATGGATCAGATCACTTCTTCTGCACGCCTACTCCTGTGCTTAACCTCTATGCAGCTTCTCCCGATCCCACAGCTGTCGGGATTTTCGAGTGAGATCTGACAGCTCTCGGTCTCTTTCCCCTGTGGGCTCCTCCTGGACGTGTAAACCAACGGTCCAGATCTGTTCTCTTCAGTCGATTTGATGGCTCTTGTTGCTCCCTCCTGAGCTTCTTGCATGTATAATAATGCTATTCCTCCCGAGCTTATTCTCCTCGAATCCTTAAAGGATTTCGACATCTGCGTACGATCATTCACTGCTTTTGATCATTCACCTCTCTGAACTTTGTCTTTTGTTTTCCTGTCATCTTCACTGTTGCCATCAATGACAAGCATTCGCTGTCTGTTCACTGAATTTGCCAACGGGGTATGCCTGCCTCGGTGAGACAATTGTTATTTTTGCAGACGGTGCCTCCTGATTTCTGGTCCCTGGGCTCACTTGTTCATCATATTAGTAAAGATTGTTAATGTATTTTGACCATCAGATGCTCTTCTGACCTCAAACATTAGGGGGCATATGTTATAACCCTAATTTGCACTAGACATGCTTACGTGGCATCATGCCATCTCAGATTCCTTCTTTGCTAAAGAACTGCTAAACAACTCTTCTTAAAAGCCTCTTTTATAAAGGCCCACATGCCCTACTCCATTACTGCACGCGTGTACACGCTAGCTGACCCAAAACAACCCGCGTGTACCTACAAAAGCATAAAAAAAGGAAAGTTGTCGATGGAACACATAGCCTTGGGTGAGCTAACTAAACCTTTTGGCCATGCATGGCTGAGGGTTCGACCAAATACCTAGCTTCTTCTAGCCTATAAAAGAAAGGTTTAGGGGTCCCATTTGGAAGAGGAGAATCATAGTAAAGAAACTATACCCGATTGTGCATTCTCTTTGTCCCAACCCTTTATCCATCCTTGTGCAAAGAGAAAGATAGAGAAAAGGAGTTGGAGGACAGTTGAAGAGGAGCCCAGGACCAGGTTCACAGAGCAACGAATGACTTCATCATTGTAAGTTGATTTGTTGAAGTTAATAATAAAGAAATACTTTTCCCATCCCACCATATGAGGTTTTCATGGTTTATTACATACTTGTTTATTGAATATCTAACCCATTAATCTATATATCAAATGCATGTGGATTTTTTTGTTTGTTTTGTGTGAATGCAAGTCAGCCTTGGGAGGAGAGATGTAATCAAAAAGTGATCAAGCGTGAGGAAGGATCTACATCAAACACACGAAATAGGGTATGCTCACTTGATCTTACTAACTATGTATTTACTTAAGAATAATGGGGATTAGGTCTGGGACGACGGTAGAAAGTAGAAATCTTTAGGTCTTTTCTGCATGCATAATTAAACCCTAAGTTCTAGTCTGTAGAGGGATTTCCCACTCACAAAAACCAGGCTGATGATCCTGATTTTCTATAGACATAAAAATTTGTACATCTGAACTATCATCACTCTCATTAGATTCTGAAATATCACTGTCATCTTTTATATACTGGCTTTTCTTTTTGTAAGTATTTCTTTGAAAAAACTTCTTATGTCTATTCTTGAACTCCTTAGGTTTTCTATAACTTTCTTCTTCATTATCAATATGCTTATTTTAAGGACACTTAGAAGAAAATTTTTTTGTTCTACCACAACCAAAACATTCCATAGGAAGCTTACCTTTATACTTTCCACTACCTCTTTTTAGTTTTTTAACAAAAATTGCTTCTTCCCCATCACCTTCTGACTCCTCATGACTGCTGATTTCTACTTCAATCACTTTCTTATCTTTCTTTTCTACCTTGAAAGATGCTTCTTTCCTGAACGAATTCTCACCAGAGGTTCTCATCTCATATGTTGTTAGTATTCCATGTAATTCATCCATTTCTAAAGAATCAAGATCTGTTCTTTCTTCTAATGTAGATATATTTGAATCAAATCTTGCAGGAAGTGATCTAAGTACCTTTTGCACAATAATATTATTTTTAACTGTTTCTCCTAGACCTCTCATGGTGTTAACTACTTCATCAATACGAAGAAAGCAGGTAGCCACATATTCAGATTCTTCCATTTTCAGACTTTCAAATTGACTTCTATATGATTGTAGCTTAACACTCTTTACCTTAGTGTCTCCTTCATATAAATTTTTCAATTCATCCCATATTTCTTTTGCTAATGCACAATTCATAACTTTAACAAATTCTGACCCTTATAGACCTCCTAGTATGTCATACATAGCTTTGGAATTACTCTCATTGAGTCTCTTACCTATAGCATCTATTGGAATGGTTGTTGGGGCTTTATATTCATTTAGTACTACCTGCCAGATATCTACTCCTTGAGTCTGCAAAAACAACTTCATCCCGATACTCCAAAAAGCATAATTATGACCATCAAATAAAGACAATCCATGTTTTGTAAATTCTGACTTCTTATCCATTATGAATGATCAAAAACTTCTAGTTTTTAAACTAATATCTTGAAGTAACCTGCTGTGATACCAATTGTTGAACATGATAAGTCAACTGAGAGGGGGGGTGAATCAGTTGTATAAAATTTCTTTTATTTTATAAGAAGATTACTTATTAATCAATAAATCATGCCTTTAACATTTGACTTGCAGTAATACATTTAACCAATAAATATACAATCACATAAATGAAACAGTGACATAGTGATTTTTCATGAGGAAACCCAAAAGGGAAAAAAATCCTTTTCTTATGAATGAAAGGCAAGCTCTAACTTCTCTTTACATTCTTATTTTAATGAGCTACAACCCATATGAGGCTGCTACCTCTGTTTCTTCAACACCTACTGAATGGAAGTTACACCTCCCAGATGTACAAGCACCAACTTGTACAAGAGACTTTTACAGTCTCCCCTTGCTCTTCCCTAACACCTTGTAATCCTTCTCTATCACTAAGAACCTGCAAACCAATTCTTTATCTTCTCTGTCAAAGATTAAGCATTCAAAACCTCTCTACTTATAGATTCATATCAGAATCCATTCTTGACCAAACCACTTATAAATCAATGCTCTCTTCAAATATTATCTAACAATAAATCAAATAAGTATATTCTTTTCACATTCTCTTACTGAAGATATTGAAACAATTCACTCATCACACACACACACATATATATACCTTTTAAAAAAAATCAGAACTATTGCACTTGTGTATTTTTCATGTTGCTTTCATGAACTTCTTTGCATAAATCCTCTGGACCTGTATCACTTTCAATCAATTGATATCCAATTCTCTTTCTTCATATTTATCTGTTCTTCATTAATACTTTGTTTTCATTGTTTTTGTATGTCTATAATTCTGTTCATTTCAATTACGGAAATAAAACAAATTTTCTCCTGTCTTTACAAGAGCAACAACTCCCACTTCAATATCTTTCTTTTTCACACACTCTTCCTTTATGGAAAACATGCTATATATACAAAGACAGTTCAAATCCCCTTCAAGTATTAGTTTTAATCTTTGTAACTGATTTTAACTGCCCTTGGATTGAATAATCTACTCTGTTGACACGCAATGCACAACTACCCTTCGATTAGGATCATCAGAGCATTTACACCGTTGAAATATAACTGTTGGAGTTGTTAAATTAATCCCTTAGGCACTTCGTATAATTCCTTTACATAACACAAAACCTTGCTTCATATCATTCCTTTACACAACACAAGAACCCCGTGCTTAAGTTATGTAATCCCTCATCATGCTAAGATACAAAGAGATCGCTGAAATCTGATGCATTCATGCTGAGATATAAAGAGATAAGTTGAAATCCGATGCATTCTCAGAGAAAAACTAGTAACGGTGATAAATAAGACAATTTGGCATATGTAATGGCAGACAATTTGGTGATGTGCCATTTGTGGTGATAACAGTTTGGCATATATATGCGCATGCAGTTTGGCATATGTATACACCAATTTTGGATGCGCTATTTGTGGTGAGAATAGATTGGCTTGCTATTTAGTCTTAGTTTTCCATTAATGACAACTACACCTGCCATAACAACAATGCCAACAACTCCATAATGCTACACTCCATAATGCTAACAAAATCTCTGTTTAAAATGCTCTGCCAATAATAATGCTTGCCTAACAAAATCTCTATTTTTAAAAAACAAACTCTGCCAATAATAATTCTTTCCTTGCCTTTAATAATGTTTTCCAAATGCTCTATCGAGTTCTTTGCTAAGTGTTGACTACCCAATTTCATTTCATGCAATCCATCTATCCATTTTTTATTACACTATTGTTGTACTTACAGAGATGCTGGCATAAATTTTGCCTCTGTCTCTATTCCATCATAAACACACAAGAGATTCATATCATAAACACATAGATATTCATATCATAAATGCACAAGAGACTCATATACAATTTCGTTTATCTTTCACATAGGTAGACACCTTAGACACCACCTTAGACACCTTCTCAATACGAGATTCAAAGTTTGACGTTAATGAAAAAACCAAGTGACAAAACCAAGCCCTATGCAAACTAACCAACATGGTGATTGTGTCTTAGCTCTGCAAACACCCATAGTTCCAAAGTCCTAAACTCTCAGAGTAGGTCGCTCTTGCATACATGGTGTTCTACAAGCGTGTCCCTAATACCATATTCTCGATATAAGATATGTGGCGATGATGCCATGTTGACACGTGGTACCCATCTCTCTAAATCTATACCATATATGATAAATCAGTAGGACATGTGGCTTAGCTACATGCTGACATGTGGTGGGTCTATAACAAGGTCATGCTCGACCATGTACTTTGTCCACTTCATTTGCTGATGTCACTATGACCTTCAATGCTTTGGGGAAACTCCACACCTTTCATCATGAATCACCCAAAGTAGGGTTTATCTGGAGAGTCAAATAATGATCAGATGAATTATAATGTTCCTTGGTTTGATCCAACAGAGACATTTGGAAGAAGACATGGGTGACACATGGCCCAATCAATTGGTGACACCTGTTAAGGTCTATTTGACACATAAGGTCTGTGAAATTCATGAATAAAGGTGACACATGACACACCTACCATGGGTCCATGTCACCCTTGGTGACATCATCATGTCACGTCACTCTGGCCTTCAACACTCCAACGATATTCTCATTCATGAACATTTCAAACCTCTTGGAGTAGGAATTTGTCAGAGTAATTTATGCTATCCTTTCACTAGGATTGATCCAATGTTGAGAAGGGTCACGAAGGATATTTAGTTCTACGGTCCACATTACTTCGCAAGTTTGACATTCATAGGTTCTGACTGTTTAACACCTTTTCTCTCCTAGAGTAGGCCAATGCCGAATGACCATGACATAGATCCAACTGTCAGAGGAGATCCTGAATAGCCTCAAATCTACGAGTCTTCAGATCCCAATACCCCTTTTATCCCACGATCGAGATAGGTCCATGTAGATCCATATGCCTACGTCCTTCGTTGCTTCACGACTTCAATGTTCGGGAGTTTGGCTATTTAGTTCCCTTTTTACTCCTGGAGTGGTCAACGCTGAACTAACCATAGTCTAGATCCAACAGTCAAGAGAGTTCCTGAACCATCCTCTGATTGACGGTACTCGTCTCTTCACGACTTCAGTGTTTGGGGGTTCCTCCCATTTAACACTCTTTTTTTCCTCGAGTAGGTCAATTTTGAATGACCAAGACGTAGATATAATGGTCAAGGGAGATCCTAAATAGCCTCAAATCTACGATTCATGTTACTTTGCGACCGAGAAGTGGATTAGGGTTTAACAAGGGGATGAATCCCACGATAATGGGTAAATTAACACCAATTGTTGATCAACCGTCAAGTTACCGGTCCGATAGGTCTCCTTTGGTGCATTTGGATGTTGCAATGTTCATTCACCCCGAAGCTCTGGATAGCCAGAGTCTCGAATAAATTAGCTCCTTTTTTAGTGTAGGAAAGGGTTCCATGGACTTGGTCCTATGGAACTTTGTCAAGCTCTAGAGGCTACAATCATAACTCTTAGCCAAGATTTGGTTAAGGTTTTGGGCATGAGCTCATGGTCTCTTGGACGAATGGTTTGAAGGAAGAACCTTCCATTAATAGAACTTAAGTTCTAAAACAGGGAAAGGTGTTTTCGAGGGATCAACAAGACTGAAGCATTCCAGTGAAGTATGCCCCAACTCTTACATTAGAAAATCAATCCTTCAGAAAATTCCCTTAAGGATTTTCCAACCATCATAGAAACCATAATCTTATTCCTAATTTTATTTGAAAACCCATGTCTAATAGTTGTGTTGCTTCTAAGTAGAGGAAAACAAAAACCATTCAAATGTAGGGGTTCACAAAAGAACAATAATAATTACTAATATTAATCATGCAATGCAAATTTTAGTTATAGACACAAACATCCAACCACTCATTTAAATTCTACTACATAGGGTATATTAAATACTTATCTATTGCAGTTTATCGCCAACCAAATTACTGTGGGTGTTCACCTTTCTACCCAACCGTAGGATCAGAGGCATTCATTCTTAGCACTCTGGCCACCCCCATGCCAAGCCATGATATCACGAAGGACCTTTTGTAGTTTATCAGAGATTCTTTCTCTATCACAACCTCTGTGAGGTTTATCAGATGCTCCCTCAACATCAAGCTCATGAACTTATGCTCAGTTCATGTTTTTTTCAAACTCTTAGAGATCCTTTATCTTGTTCTCTCCTTTTAACAAGAACAACTAAATCCTTCAGTTCTTCTTCAAAACCCCATATCCTCACGCATTCTCCTCTTTTCTCTCTGCATATCCAGGTCGCACACCCCCCTGTGGGAATGGTCTCCTTCTTGTATTCTTTCATGTGTATTCTTGAACACATTTTTTCCTCCGTAGGAAGGTTCTGGACTTGTCCTCTTCCTTCTATCAAAATGAACTCAGGTCAATCTGGGCATGCAAGAAACTGCACTATGTGATACTTCGGGCTAATAGTTTTCTGTCTCCTCAGCCAGACCCTCCATGATTCCATTCATTGGGGTAGTTGATTGTTCAACCACCAGTCCTTTTCTCATTAACTGATTTTTTTTGTTGGTATTAGAACGAGGATTATTATTTCAACAAAGAGAATTTGGGTCATTTTGACATAATGAACCCTCTCTACAGTTTCCTCACTCTTTCCTCCAGTGATATCATAGCCAATAATTCAAGGCTTCATCCCCACAGTAAGTTATTGTAAATCAAAACAATAATAAATTTACATTGTTCACATGCCATAACATGATCATCATAATGAATGATTAATTACAAGATGGGGAAAACAAGGGTATTACACCTTGCATCATGATTTTTTTTTATTGTAGGGAGATTACTCCCAAATTTTTCCTTAGATGTTCAAATGATTCCTTGGGCAGGGGTTTAGTGAATTTGTCTGCTATCTACTCCTTTGAACCAACATACTCCAATCTAACCTTTTTGTCACTAAATTTCTCTCTCAATAAATGATACTTGATGGGTATATGTTTGGTCTTTGCATGCATGAATGGATTCTTGGAGATGCTGATGGAACTTGTATTTTCACAATAGATAGGTATCGACTGATTACATTCAATTTTAATATCCTCCAATGTTTGTATCATCCGTAATATTTGAGTGCAACATTCAGTAGCTGTAATATATTCGGTCTCTATTGTAGATAGTGAAATTGATGACTTCTTTCTACTTGACCATGAGACTAGACATTCCCCTAATAAAAATGCATTTCCACTAGTGCTCTTTTTTTCATCCACACTACTAGTATAATCAAGATATGTGTAGGCTATTAGTTCAAATCCTTTATTCCTTGGATACCATAATCCAAAGTCTGATGTTCCCTTAAGGTATCTAAATATTCTCTTTACAACCATCACATGTGATTCCTTGGGAGATGATTGAAATCTTTCCACTGTTCCTATTTCCTGCATGATATCAGTTCTAGATGTAGTAAAATATAGTATAATCCCAACCATAGATCTCTAGAGAGTTGAATCTACAAAAGGTGACTCATCTTCCTTGTTGAGTTTGTAGCTGGTTGTCATTGGAGTGCTAAACATTCCAAATTTTTTAAGAATCTCTTTCAGGTATTCAGACTGAGTAATAAACATTACTTTCGATGACTGAGTGATTTGAAGTCCAAGGAATACAATTATCTCTCCAATCATAGACATTTCAAATTATTTTGACATTTATTGAGAAAATTTATGACTTGATTCATCATTGTTGCAACAAAATATGATTTCATCCATATATACTACTGTGACTAACAAACTATATTTTTCAATTCTAAGATAGATATTGTTGTTAGACATGCCTCTTTTGAATCCTTGTTGCAGCAAGTACTTATCTAGTTTTTCATACCATGCTCTAGGTGCTTGTTTAATGTCGTAGAGTGCCTTCTTCAATCTATACACTTGTTCTTATTTTCCTGGTTATTCAAATCCTTTTGGATTCTCTGTGTAGACTTCTTATTTTAGTTCTCCATTAAAAAATGTAGACTTTACATCCATTTGATATACTTTAAAATTATTAAAGAATGAGTATGCTAGAAATAATATGATGGCTTCCATTCTTGCAACTAGAGCAAAGGTTTCTTCAAAGTCAACCCCTTCTACTTGTGCATACCCTTTGCACACCAATATTTCTTTATTTATTATAACTTGACCATCTTCATTAAATTTATTTTTAAAAATCCACTTGGTCCCTACCATATTTTTGTTTTTTGGTCTTGGGACAAGTTCCCAGGTCTAGTTTTTCTCTATTTGATCCAACTCTTCATTCATGGATTTGATCCAGTCTTCATCTTTACTAGCCTCTTCAAATGTTTTGGGTTCTGTTAAGGATAATAAGGATTGTTTTGATTCATACATTAGTTTTCTTCTTGTTTCAAATACAACACTTTTTTTTTTACCAAGGATTAGACTTTCCGAATGATCTCTTTGTACTCTCCTTGATGGTGACTCTTCTTCTACATTTTCTTTTGATTCTTATTCTTCTTTTTCTTATTAACATTCCGAGTCTTCCTATTATATATATATATATATATATACTTTCATCATCATCATCATCATCTCTTATTCTTTCATTAGTTTGTGGATTAACTTGAGATTTGATCCCTTTTGTTTTTAGATCATCCACTTTTACATTTGAACTTTCCACAATATTGTGTAGCCTTAGATTATAACATATTTAGGCCCTTTTGGTGGATTAGTAACCAAGAAATATGCCTTCATCGGTTCTGGAATCAAATTTTCCTAAGTTATCATAATCTCTCCTTATGTAACATTTTCTCCCAAAAACTTTGAAGTGCTTAATTGATGCTAGGCTTCCATACCATAACTCATATAATGTTTTTTCATAGTTAACTCTAAGTTGTCCTGTATTAAGTATGTATACAAATATATACATTTCTTCTCTCTAATATATATTCGGTAGATTGGCTTCATTTAGCATAGTTCTGGATGCCTCTTGAACAATTCTATTTTTCTTTTTAGCAACTCCATTTTGCTGAGGTGCCCTTGGAGAAGAAAAGTGTTTTTTGATTCCACGAGTTTCAAAAGAATTATTGAATTTTTTATAAGTAAATTCCCCTCTATTGTCTAACACGAGACACTTGATTTTGAGATCATTCTCATTTTCAAACAATTCTTCAAAAGATTTAAATGTTTCAAAAGCTTCTGATTTTTCTTTAAGAAAACACATGCAATTCATTCTAGTATAGTCATCAATGAATAAAATAAAATAATAATCTCCTTGTATACTCTCTGTTCTTGTTGCCCCACATCAGTTAGTATGAACAAGTTCTAATGGTTCTGAGTTAGAATGCTCTTTCATATTGAATCTTACTTTTGTCTGCTTCCCATGTTGCCAATGCTTAAAAACAAGGTTTGAAGGTTTTATAATTTTCTGCATACCTCTCAAAGCTTCCTTATTACTCACTTTTACCAGATTATCAAAATTTAAGTGTCCCATTATTCTATGCCATAACTAATTTTCATCTATTT
>JASDQU011314590.1:13447-24559 GCA_032191745.1 Picea mariana
TTAACTTTATGCGCACTGCACATACCAAATGACTATATTGACAACTTGTGACATCTGACTGGTAGTCTTGAAAGTGAACATGAGTATCGGTTTGATAGGTTTCTTGAAAAAAAAATCCTTTCAATACAATGGATCATCTTTCATATATAAAACCGTTATGATAAAAATATTCTAATAACATCATCTTTTATTCTGTAAATCGCATCAAATAATATTTCACGTTTTCAGTGTTGTCTACAGGTGCAACCACGGCAAAGACATCTCCTGCAAATAATTGGATATATTGGACAACAAATAGTTCGTGTTAGATTATCACACAAGTACATCTGCATGTTATTTGAAAAAAATTAAACATAAAAAATTACCTTTTTTAACAAGATCAGAAACTCTATCGCCATCAATTGACACTATAGTTTCGTTTGATTCCATCTCCTCTGAGATTTCAAGTGGCATTTTCCCTTTTATATTAAGTTCAGTATGTCTCCAAGCTTTAACATATTCTGCATTTTTGTTTTCGCAAATCTCTATGGATTTTGTATCCTCTATGAAAACTGAATAAAAACAAGACTCATTTCTTCTATCAAATGCAAACACATTTTGATAGCTTTTTGTTTTAACTGAATTCATTTTTCGTGTCACATGTATTATACCGACTTCATATGGAATTGATCTATTTACATCTTGGATTCCAACATACCAAAAAAACTTCCACAAGACAAGAACTTATTAACTTGAAATCTCTCAAGAAATTGATTGAAGATTGAATATAAATTTGAACACGTGAATACAAATATCATGTGTACATGTGTAACATGTATATATAGACACACCTGCGCACATCCATTGGCGGATTATTTTCATGGCTTAGCGCCATTTTGCACCATTCAACAACTTGATGAGCGGATTCAAATCGTTCGGCATGAGGTTTCATCTGATACCTTCGAAGTGTTCATTTTACACATGCCCCTGCACCATCGTGCTCTCCTTTTCCATGACTGGTCTCAAAAATATTCCAACAATGTGTAATGTTTGATTTTTTATGAAGACGACACAACCAATAGAATGATCGCGAAGATTTGAACTGACCCGCACACCCATCTGACCATATCCAATGTCGATCGAATCTGTTTCCGCGTTCTTTCAGTGAATCATAAAATTTATCAAAACAATGTTGTACATAATGTGTGTCATGTGCTTGATTATCACTTATATAAAAGTGATATTCTTTAATAACATATTGATTGTTGTTGGTGTTTTCTATGTTATCAAGACTCTGTTGAGCATGTCTATATAGAACGTGGACAAATATAGTGACTTGATCATAATGATAATATTCACTCTGTATTTCTTTTTGTGTAATGAATGTGTAATTCTATGCAAAATCAACTACAAACAAAATTATCCCTCATGGAAACACTTCACGGGATTGTTTGAATTGTAGGTCTTTCTATCAAGCTCTATGTGAATGCTTGGTATATTTATAAATTTCTTCCTCAAACTTCTTCAAAAAATCTATCACACATATTTTATCTACTTTCAAATCAATCCTTTTGGAAATAACATTTGAAGAATGTGAAGTCGTGTTGCTGATATATTCATATCTCTTCCAATTGACTCTTGTATTAGAAAATGATTTATCATTCATATCAATAGGATACTTTGAGTGAAACAAACTTAGATTTCCACAACGATCACATTTCTTTCCACCAACACATTTTTTTTTTGTAAAATAATTCATCACCTTCTCTTTCACATAGAATTTCAGATATAAAAGCACGGAATGTGGAAGGAGGAGGAGAACTTGGCCATAAAGTTTTACCAAAATCAAGAAAATTGTCGTAATAAAACTCAAATTCCACATGATAACGAAAACAACAAGTGTCACAAACAATGATGGGTCTAACAAACCATGGTTTTTGTTGCACAAATGTATTGATGGAAATTTTAACTTCTTTGTGCTATTCTTTGAACTTATTGAACAATTCTATTTGTTTCATTGTAAATATATGTTTTCGATGTTCTTCATATTGTTTTCGTGCTATTCTTCGTCACAACACATCCCTTGTATGTGGTGAAACACGAGATTTTTTCAACCAACAATTACAGTCCAATTCTTTAACATTTTATGCAAGTCTATCTTTGTAGGGTTGTCTAGAAATCACTGTCCAACAAGCCAGTTCATCATTTGCATCTATTTGCAATCGAAATTTTATATGTTTGTACAATGTTTTTCTTGACATTCCCATCATTTTTTCCATGTGTTGTGTCAAATGATCTTTTATATTGCCAGATGAAACAATTGTTGTTTGTATCGCTCTACGTGCAACACTGATATCTGTTTTTCAAGATTTTCCAAAAGCTTTTAATACACTAGTTATACTGTCAAAGACATTCTATTTCATCTTTGTCTCTTTTGTCGACTTTTGAATAGCCAATAGTGATGTAGTTTCTTTTAACTTTCTTAACTTTATTAGACAGAGTAAAAGTTGAGCTTGCACTATTACTGATTCATCTTTGAAAAAAATATTATACATATTCATAGTTCGATATCTTATATAATGCTTAGCTTCTTTCTTCCCAAATTTGTCAGTATCAACATTTTCTAATATTTCATCATCAATGTTGATAGATTCTCCTGCATATTTCAATTTAAAGTTTATATTAAAAAACAAAACCCGAACATGAATTCACTAAACTATATACAAGTGTTCATCTTGTATTATCTAAATTTATGTACATACCTATAGGTGACTCGTCTTCTGCTTCAATTTCGGTTTCAACGTCTTCATCGACGTTATGAGACAAATCTATTTATGTTTTTTGAAAAACATCAAATCGTAATTACAATTAATTATATTAAACAATATTTTAAATTTGAATTATATACTTTTAATATAGACAATATGTGCATGCATACCTGGTTGGACTTCTTCTTGTTGAAAATTTCTATTTACATTATCATCGTTTCTTTCTTCAATATTTGCACGTTCTCGTTTATTTCTCCAATAATGCTCTTTCATTTGATCGTTATGGTGAGTTTCATCTCGAGTGCGATCAAATTTTCTCTTGCGCAAACTTTTTTTTCCCATGAGTATAGTTATCTGTAAAAGTTATGTTCAACGAATGCTTCACCTTGAAAAAATGCTCAGCATTTATCTTTCAATATATAAATTGTTATTCCAATAAAAACTTGAACAAACATCAATTACCTTATTCAACTAAAATGAAAAAGATGATTCGAAACTTTGTTTAGGTGCTCTAGAAAATCATCAAACAAGTGATGAATTGTGTTAAATGTGTTCGGCCGAAAGCGTATTTATACGATTTGGCGCGAAATGCAACGATATGACATGTCTTTTCATTTTTTTCGGCCGACGGAATTCACTCAACCATCTTTCGGCCGAAAAAAGGATTTTTCGACCGAAAAGCTTGGAAACTTTTTAATTTTGACGGATTACATTAGAATTTAGTTTTTCGGTCGAAAACTAAAGAATGAGATTGTATGCAGGAACCAGAAAATTCCCTCAAGCTTACCTGAAATTTGGAGGTTGCAGACTCCTGCAAATACTCAGAATTTGGTTTTGAAAATGATACTCAGAATTTGGTTTTGAAAATGACACCAGCATTTGCAAAATTGAATCTACTTTCAATTCCTATAATTTGTTTTCATTTTCATTATTTTTATCTATTTTTATTTAATTAAAAAAAAATACTGCATAATATTTTCATAGTGAAAAATTTAGAAAAATTATATTCATAATCCTTAAACTGTTCTTTTCAAAAGGGTATTTTTAGATTTTAGTTTTAAGTAAAAATTGAGATAGATACAAAGTGGGGGAAAACTTGTGTTTAAAATCTGCAACGTTTTCAATTTGGTCAATTTCAAAAAATTCTAGAAATTATAATATTCATCCGTTAGATTCTCATGTTTAAGGAACATACTGTTAAACAATTGTCAAATTGACATATCAAATCTTAATAAAGAAAATTAAAAAATAGTCATTGGAAAGCTAACAAATTTTTTCACAAGTTTTGTTTTTACTGTAAAGTGAAATTCTAAATAAAAAAATTACTTTTATATGCCAGAAGTTGAAGAATTTGTGAAAATATAGTTTTTTTTTTCTAATAAAACAAACAAAATAGACGCCCATCTTCATGACATTTAAATTTTAACTATTTTTGTGTATTGTTACAAGTGTAGGATTGATGTCAATCATAGGGTAAATATTTTTGGAGGGAATGGAAGAAAACTATCTTTTTTTTTAATTGACCTCCTAAATAAAATAATAAACAATAGTTAAAATAATAAAATAACTATTTGTCATATTGTTACAAGTGTAGGATTAATTGATGTCAACCATAAGGGTAAATATTTTTAGAGGGGATGGAAGAAAACTATATATATTTTTTTAAATTGACCTCCTAAATAAAACAATAAACAATAGTTAAAATAATAACATAAGAGTTATAAATTTTAAAATGGAAAGAAAGAAAAAAAAATTAATGGTGTTTTCGACTTATCTCCTCATAGGCTTAATTTTAGGTAAATTCATCATCCAATAAGTATCCACTCTGCATACTTTTAATAGAGAAACAATTAGATAAACATACTTTTGATAGACCCACAATTACATAAACTAAAAATACATGAAAAAATGTGTTTACCCACAATGAGATAAACTGAAAAGACATCAAAAAACTTGTTTCAAAAAACATTTTGTATTTACTTATTTATAGTTTATGTCTGTATGGTCTATCAAAAGTGTGCAAAATGGGTACCCATTGGATGAGGAATTTAACTACAGATGAGAGTGCCTTTACTTAAAATTTGTGTAAACCTATGACAAGATATGTCAAAAATACTACTAAAAAGGTAGCATTTTTTTTTTCTTTTCCTTTGAAAATTCATAATCACTTGAAATTTTCCTAAACCTATGAAGAGATAGCCTATAAAGAGATATGTCAAAAATACTATTAAAATTTTTATTTTTTCCTTTTCCTTTGAAAATTCATAATTTTTATTTTATTTTTAAGGTAACAGTATGATTGTGAAGAAAAATGTGATTATAAAGTATTAGTTACATTCCAAATCCAACTTAACCTTGGAAAATGATTATTGGCACATGTAACATCCATTAAACACGAGCCAATGTAAAATGTAGGTAAAACTTCACTTTTGGACTTGGTATTCAATACTATTTAGTGAGTGAGATAATATGTAGTCCAATTAAAAACACTCACAAATGTGATAAAAGTATGTACCAGATTTGTTGTGAAGAATTGTTTATCCAGGACAGTTTACACATCATATTGGATTAGAAAGAAGCAAACATAAATTTAACATTAATTCTAGGGTTTTCATCAAACAATGTTCATTTGAAATTTTCTATGACCAACTATTAATGGTTTAACTGAATTCAAATTTTTTTAATGTGAATGAACTAAATTTATTTTTTTTCCATCCTTTTGTTCCTTCTTTTATAAGCTTGGTTTTGTTTTTCTCTCTCTCAGTACACTCCTTCACCAAATCTCCTACACCTCGGGAACAATTTACCTAATTTTTTTTGTTTAGTGGTTATTTTTTTAATTTTTTAAAGGTTAAAATAGTACACTCCTTCACCAAATCTCCTACACCTTGAGAACAATTTACCTAATTTTTTTTGTTTAGTGGTTATTTTTTTAATTTTTTAAAGGTTAATTCTTTTATTTCTTTATTTTTATTTTTTATCTTTCTTCTTTCTTTTTTTTTATTGTGTTTTTTCTTTTGTTTTTTTTATCTTTTCCTTGGTCTTTTTTTTATTTTTTCTATTGTGTTTTTTCCTTTGTTTTTTATCTTTTCCTTTGTCTTATTTATTTATTTATTATTTTTTCTATTGCTTTTTTTGCTTTGTTTTTTATCTTTGCTTGTCTTATTTATTTATTTTTTATTTTTATTTTGTTTTCAGGTGATTATCTTTTTTTTTATAGTTATTTTTCTTATTTTTTTTTTCTTTTTCATAATTTTTTTCTTCTCTTCTTTTCTCTTTATTTTCTTATTTTCTTTTCTTTTCTCTTTATTTTCATTTTCTTTTCTTTTCTCTTTATTTTCTTCCCTTTATAGAGACTTATGGAGATTTAAATTCCCTCATTTCTTATATATTATTAATTTATTATTAATATTAATTTTTAACATTATAAAGATAAGGTTTTTTTTTTTTAACATTGTAATGATAGCACATAACCTAAAAGGTAAGTATACGTTAACAAAAAATAAAATAGAATAAAAAATAATTTAAATTATAATTATTTTCATTTGAAAATATTACATAAAATTTAATGAAAAAATATAAATTACTTTATTATAAAAATATATTAATTATACTTAACAATAATGATTTTATATTAAATTTTAATGATCATAAAAGAGAACTGTCATATAAGTCGATCTGAATATTCGGAGCACTCCACAGAATTTTATTTTATTTTTTTCTACTGAGTACATGGCCATGCGTCGTGCACAGATTCTGATTAAGGGATCTAGCGATGTCAAATCGACGGCTGCTTCCTTGATAAAGAGAACTACGAATCAATTGAGTAATTTAAATGCTAATACTTTCCGGTAAAAAATTGAAAAAAATCTCTCATCATTATTCAATTAATTGAGTGTGGTAAGATCAAGTTTCATGTATGGCCACAACAACTCATTTAAATGATCCACATAATTGGACTCATAAAAATGAAACACAATTTCAAAGAAGGATGCCAACAAAAATTTTAAAATTTTGAATAGATAAACTTGTATTTGAATAACTAAAGTTTGTAATTTGAAGACTTTCTTGAATATTAGATGTCAGAATTATTGTACATATATTGTATTTGCCACCTTATATACTGGGGCAAAAGATTTGTCTATAAGTCTGTATATACAAAAATATCAGATGTGATCTGGGTCAGATATAGTAGGTCATGCCAACTTGCAAAAGATTTCTGTGTGGAATCTCCAAAGCAGCTTGTCCCTTTCTGCAATTCCTCCTCAAAATGTCATATGCATAGTTCACTATGAATCTTTTGAACAACGATGAATCTTTGCTTGCAATAACCTCACTATCTCCCAGCAAATATACCACACCTGATTTCTTTGCATTTTCTAAGAAATCCAACTCCTCCTCGACGCTTTCCATGGTGCAGGCATCCATGACTGCATTTTCAGAGACCGCCCCAATATCAACTATACTCTCTCCACGGTCACAATTTCTCCCTTCACTCTCAGGTTGGTTATTCATATCATATGTGTATATGTTATCCGAAAGTATAAAGTCTTTCAGGAATTCCAGTAACTGGTTCTCAAACTCCACATTCCCAGTCCGTGTGTCCCTATACCCATACCTAGCAATGCATCTGTATATTTTTTGTTCTTTGGGACCAATACGGCGAAAGAGAAAGCGTTCTCCAGCTGGAACTGTATTCACAGGCAGATACTTGACACAGACGAATACAAGGACAGAATGTATGGCAGGGAGGTTTCTCACGAAATGTGCAAATATTGCTGGAACTCCTTGTGCTAGTTCCGTGTATAAAAGCCCAATCCCAGGAACTTTGGTCACACCCAGACTCGAACCCAGGCTTAACATGTATTCTGTTGACACCTTCTGCTCCACCTCATAGGCATATCTCTTTACATGGACATAATGCCACACATACATTACAAGTAACAATACTGCAGCAAAAGCTAATGGAAGGTATCCCCCTTGGGGAAACTTGTACAACACTGCTGAGAAGAATACCAATTCTATTGCCCCAAATACAATGACAAAGATTACCACCAGAAATAGATGAGTCTGCCATATTATAAGCATTACCAATGTGAGGAAGGCTGAAGTAACAATCATAACTCCAACAACCGCTATGCCTGCATCCAATTTACAGAAGGAAAGCAATTTAGCTCATGAATATTTCTTTTTAATTAAATATTTCATATCACCACTGTTATAATATGAGTAATCCTATTTACCCAGTGTTAAATAGTCAAATACTCAGTAATATTGACTACAGACCGTTAAGCTGATCCTTTTGGGGTCAAATTAATTTAATGCATACCATATGCATTGCCGATTTTGGTTGTATCTTTGTAGGCAGCGGTGACCACAACACATGCAAGCATGAGAATGAAGTTGATTTCTGGTATGTACACCTGCCCTTCATATTTAGATGATGTGTGGATAACAGTAACACGAGGAAAGCAATCCAGGGCCATGGACTGCTTTATGATAGAAAAAGTGGCAGAAATCATAGCCTGGCTTGCAATAACCGCAGCAATAATAGCAACCACAAACATTGGCCAATATACAGCATCTGCATAGTACAAAATTTCAGTTTTTCATCATTAAAATTTTGTTAAAATAACATAGTAGACCTAATCAGATACTAAAAAATCCAAATCAATGAACTAAGTTCTTCCTGTAAATTTGCAAACCTCTCCATAAATCCTAAAGGCACACCAAAACACACTGACAAACTAAACAGAACCCAGACAACTAAACATAACAGTCCATCTTAAATAAGAAAAATTACTTGGAGTTGACTTATAGAAAGTGTCTGCCACATCTTCGGGAAACTTCATGAGATAAGCGGCTTGGCCCACATATGCGCAGATTAAAGCAGGGTATACTATTCCAGTAAAAGCAATCTGATAGAACCACAAACCATCAAGACCATCAGTCTACTTACATTCATATCCTTAAAATCTAAATGTAATTGTAAACTTAAAATTTACTACTTCAAATACATCAATGCCCAATACCTGAATTGAACGAACAGAAAAATGACCCAGATCTGCAAACATAGCTTCAGTTCCTGCATGGTACCTACTTAACGTTAGCAATGAAGGCTTGGTTTGATAATTTCTAAATAAATTTTCCAGGCAGCTGGAAGCATACTGCATACCTGTTATGCATAGAACTATTCCTCCAAGTGAAATCCAACCCTGTTTTGAATTTCTTCTGAAGTAATCAAATATGTATTTGGGATAGAAAGCCCTGAAGACACTTGTATCATGCTTGGCGATGTTGTAGATTCCAATGACGGTAATAAAAGAGTACCATATCAAAATGGCAGGAGCAAATGAGTAACCAACTTTTTGGGTTCCAAATCTCTGGACAGAGAACAGTATAACTAATATCGCCACAGATATCATAGCCACCACCTCTGCAAGCCCAAATTCAAATTAAACTCCACTATTTCCATTACAGTTTTCAACACAAATACATATCCAAGAGCATGATGAGTACTTACCCTGGCTGAGTGATTTGTCGACAGTTTTTATTCCTTGAACCGCTGATATAACTGTTGTATGCAGATAAAGAATAAGATTAGCCTTCAATATCATTAAAATCCAGAATCAATAAGTATAAGATAGTCTGTACTGTAAATATTTTACAGGTATCGTACTAATTTTAGAAATTAGATTTGGGGGAGGACTATGACCTGAGATGCAAGGAGTGAGGACACCATCTCCAATAACCATGGAGGTACCGAGAAGGGCGAGTATGAGTAAAATTGTCTTAGCTGCATTACTTTTTTCTAAAGATTCTTTTATCTTCAAAGCCCTTTTGAGCTGTCTACTGGGTATAGCAAGCTTATATGTTGAAAGCTCTGTGTCCTCTGCTTGTTGATTTGGGACAACGCTCACCTTTGCATGGCGGCATATCAAGGAATAAAGTGCAAACGTCCCACCTGACATCGACTAATTTAAATCAATCTCCACAGTATCTTATATACCCAAACACAATATCCTATATACCCAAAACACAGAGAGCAAAAGGTCAGAAATACTTGGAATCATTAGACACATACCGTCTCCATTATCATTGGCCCAAAGCACAATGAAAACATATTTGAGAAGGGGCAAAAGAGTGAGCGAGTAAATTATGAGAGACAAAGCACCGAGAACATCATCTGGATGACGGATTCCATCTGTAAAAGTGCTAGCAAACACATAAAGGGGAGAAGTTCCTATGTCCCCATAAACCACGCCAATACTTTGAAATGCCAACTGGAGAATGGAGGCCATTGTGAGCAGATTCTGCAAAGAAAAAGAAAAAAAGCACAACAATCTCATTAAGTTAAGCAAACACAACCTTCAATTTTTATGGTTTCAACTGACATTGGATTAACCTTACTAGATTCTTAAATTCACAAACTCATGAAGAAGAAAAAACAATGGTAACTAATCTAAAAGTTGCAACGACTATATAATCCATGAATGCTGTGATAACAAATATTTCTATACTTTTGAACCCAGGCTTTTACAAGCTCAATCTCACTGTAAAGGAAACTATTGACTCTATGAAAATCACAGAAATCACAAGCCCAATTACACCATGAAAACGTTCTATACAGTACTAATGAGCTGAAGTTCAAAGGACCAAGTCTTATAATACAATATACAAATGATTATTAATACTAACCGAGCCATGACTGGCCATTCCTGAAACTCTACTGGACTCCAAATCTAAGGAGTCAATCCGCTTGAGCCTTTCGCCATGAGAGTTGGTCTGCAGCTTGTTTCCTCCTCCGTTGTGAACTCCAACCATCTCCTCTGTTTCCTTGGAGGCCATCTGTGATAGCTCCATATTTTCTTCTTCCTTCGAGGCCATTTGTGGTAGGTTCGTATTTTCTTCTTCCCTGGAGGCCATTTGTGCTCCCTCCGTCTTCTTCACTTTCCAATATGGTGGAGCAGTAAGATGCCACAAATCCTGAAGCTGAGGGTGATACCTTTTTATAGCACAAACTGCGGTAGCCGCCATGTTGGAACCGCCTCTCAGGCATAATTGGATTATTAATGGAACATTGACGAATTCGACGACAAGCCACAATCATCAAAATCGCATAGATCACCTGGAGATGTAATTTAAGAAATAATAAAAACCCTAGCGAGAGATTATGAGGTGAAGGAAACATCAAAACACGTTCAAGATTGTGACCTGCAGCAGATTTGGTGGGCGGTGAATAAAAGCCCTAGTCAGAGATTATGAGGTCAAGGAAGCATCAAAACACGTTCAAAATTGTGACGTGCAGCAGATTTGGTGGACCACCCTAACAACTGACTTTGTGCATGGCTGTCCAAATCTTGAC
>JASDQU011314593.1:6890-18118 GCA_032191745.1 Picea mariana
GAAGAAGGAGCATGATTCTTGGCTGGTTCTTTCTCGCAAAAAATTCCAAGTTAATAAAACTTGGGAAGGGGTCTTCTGTGAGTCATCCTGGACAAGGACGTTTTAAACACTTATGGCTTCATTCCATTCAGTGCATGGACGGTTGTAACGTATCTCTAACCCTTCTCTTTTATTTCAGTTTTGTATTCTGTCATTTATTATGTGATTATGTACTTAGATGTATTTTTGTATCATAGTTTCATTTTGTAGTTATTTACGTTGTACTTTAGTTATTTCATAAATGTAAATGTTGTTTATAGCATTTATCTATTCATTTATATATGTATGCTTATGTTGGATATTGGTGAACACCTTTTTGTAGATGCTGGATTCTCGTATGCTCTCCGTCCCATGTGAGAAGATCGAACACACGTCCCCATGTGGAGCCAGATGTTGACCGCCTCTTCAACTAGGGGGTCAACTCCATGTACCATGAAGATATGCATNCGCCAGATGTTGACCGCCTCTTCAACTAGGGGGTCAACTCCATGTACCATGAAGATATGCATCAACATATGCAAACTCTTTTGCTTTAGCACACAGTTTTGTAAGCGGGATTCCTGCACCCCTGCGCGGGTTTATAATGTAATAGGTCTACATGGATCATGTTAGGTCAGTTGCCTTAGGGTTTCTTCATTAGGAGAGTTTCTTTCACTGAGTGTTTTTTATCCTCAGGAGGTTAATGTGGCCTAACCAACCGGGTTAATCTCCCTTGAGTTTTTCACTCCCAGTAGCAATGACTCCTCCAAAGTGCTGAAAGGCATTTTAATGAAGTCATTCCTAGATAGCTAGTGTTTAGGAATGTTGTAAATGACCATGTAAGACTCACGCAAAATTTCGCGGAATTCCGTCAAGTCTAGCTAGGTTTCCTTTAAAGTTGGGAATTAATTAATTAATTAATTCTGGGTAATTAATGTAAAACTTAGGTTCCGGGATTTTTGATAGGGGTATTTGTACTCAAAAGAAAGATAATGAGACCCCCTAAACCCGTGGACCAAGTTTCAACTCAGTCGGACAAGTTTTGCTAAGTTTTTGTCCACTTAGGATTTTTTTTCGAAAAACGACGATTTTAATTGCCAAACCCAAGACATGGGCAAATGTCAATTTTGTAATAATTCAAATAAGGTGAAGTAAAAGTGAAATAGTGTTAAGGGAGACTACCCTAACCCATCCTAACCCTTTACCTACCCTTTAAACCCACTTTTAACTCACCTTTTTAATTTCCCACTTAAAGCTACGTCCCCCATTTGGGCGGTACGTCCCCACTCCACGCATCTACTTGGTAATTTTTTTAATTATTGGTTGAGGGCCCCTCCTCATGAGGTGCGCCCTTCCTCTAAAGCCTCAACATCACACTTGGGAGGGTAGTGTCCTTTGATTAGCATCTTGGAATAAATGAAGATTAAAAGGCATGAATGGGCTTGGAAATATTTACATCCATGACAGGTACAACTCACCCTTCATAGAGGCACCCACTGGTAAGCCATCCCTGCTCTCACTGCACCTTTTTCCCAGGCATGCCCATCCACCTCACCCACCTCCATGACTTGGATTTAATCTTTTCCAGAAACATCCCCTTACCAGTAGACACTAGCCCAATAGGACGTCCTGTCACTTTCCCCAAACTTGTATTGCAGACTTGTATAATCTCTTTGAGCACTAGACCGGGGTAAAGGGGCTTTATGCACATGTTTAATAAATATTGATGATTAGATGTGATTGACATTGCTATGATCCCTGTGACTTATGAGCCCATGAAGGACGTAGTTGTTGATGTGCAGGATCATGCCCGACAGACAGGTACCATGTTGGACAGGTACACATGGGGAGATGATCAGTTCGGACCTCCATGGGGCTGAAGAGCCCACTAGATGGATTCTGAGACCCTAGCAGAGGGCAGAGATAGGGCAGAGCGTTTGTACCAGGGAAGATAAGAAGAACCCACCAGAGGCAGCTGAGCAGACCTATACCTAGGGGTGTTGAGCCCTCTCCACAGGAACGTTGGCCTTGGAAGGCCCATGACGTCTCTCAAGAAGCCCATGATGTCACCCAGTAGTATGGATGTCTTGGGAGGCATATATGGCAGTATTGGCACGTGTGGCAACTTGGAGAAGCCCAAGGAGGGATAACGTTTTGGTCCAAGAGGCTTCATTTGCCTTGGAAGGGGCTAACKTCACCCTAGAAAAGGGAYGACGTCTCTCTATTGCTTGATTAGGGTTTAATTTTCAAACATTTAATGTAAAACAATATGATTTTAGTATTTTGGCCTTGTCGACCTTTTCATGACCTAAAAAGTAAATTCAGGTCATTGTACTGTATAAATTGAGGGTTTTGACTCTCATTTTTTCATCATATCTCACTCACTCATTAGTGAGGTTTGAAATTTGCGCCATTTTTGGGGTTATTGGCTGAAATTGTGAGGCGCACTTGTTGAAGGAAGACTTTTTCTTGGCATTTTGGCATTTYTSTTGGTGGAAGGTATTACAACTAGGGTTTTGCTATATGATTTCTTGGTTAAATGTAAGTGAATTTCTGCAAAACTTCTTGATTGAATGGTTGTAGTGTTGTTTTCTTGCATTTATTATTATAATTTGTTGAATCAAACCCTAAGTGACAAGCACACATTGAAGGTCCTTGTCTCATGTCCCTACCAAGGTTTTAAGCCATTTTATTTGCTGAAGTAAGATAGAGCCTTGCCTTAGCAACACTCTATTCTTTTTTTCTAGCCTAGCCATTTACTCTTGTTGAGCTAAGAAGGAGAAAAATGCATCAAGGTCTAGGGTAGCCTACACCTGATCAACCGTTTTTCCCTAGGGTTTGTCTAGTGAAGCCTTGCTCTAGCAACACGTCACTCACAAACCCTCTTGTCTTAGATCAATCATCTTTTAAGCTAGCCGTTTTTTCCATTAAGCTAAAGAAGGAGGAGAGAGCACTGAGGCCTAGGGTTTCTACTCCGAAGTGAGCCTCTCTCCCCTAGGGTTTCGTTGTTGAGGCCTTGCTTTAGCAACACCTAAACACTTTACCCTTTTGTCTTTGGTCTTTAAATATCACTTAGTCCTTCAACCTTTGTGTCCTCCCTTTGATTCCATATACGCTAGCAACACACTGATATAAGGCCTTGTGTATTGAGTAACTTGATCCTACAAACTTCCAATTCTTTGAAAAAGCCCTAACTTTTACTAACCCTAGCCTAGACTAACCCTACTAATTATATTGCTGCCGTCATCTTCTTGTGCTATAAACACCTTGGTGCAACTATCGTTTTATTTTTAAAGCAATTGAATGGTTGGTTAAGGCATTGTCTATAAAGTGTTGATTTTGCTCCACTGAATGCCACGTATCTTTAGCATTTATTGATATTGTAATCATTGCTATTGTACAACTTTGATTTGCTTCATCAACAATATTGTTTATCAATTGCTTATTATCAGAAAGTCATTGATTATATGAAATACTAACCAACAACAAAGCTTGCACATGTAGTTTCATTGTTGCTTTGTTCTCGGGCAGGGATACTTCTTGGTTATACTTCCGGTTATCTTTATTGGCTATAAGACGGACTTTCTGATCAGGTGGTGACTTGTGAGGGGGAAACTATCTTTTAGCTCTTAAGCCTTTTGCCTTCTCAAAACCCCAGGTCACCAGGGATGTCTCCCCTGGGCCGTACCTCCCTAAATAGAAAGAACCTTCCCATCGAGGTGACAATGGGTGGTGTTGCCGTCCTAATACACACTTGCAAACGTGAGCAAAGTCCAGCGCACTTAGTGTGTCCTTGGAGGCACAATGCCTAGGTTCACAGTCCACACTGTCACCTTGACTGGAACCTCTTCCTTCTAGGCTTACTCCTAGGGAAGCCAAGGGGGCTAGACCCTAGTTACTAGATGTGATTTAACTTTGAAGTTCTAGGAGTTGGTTTTAATTTGTTAAAGGTTAAGGGGAAAACTAACCTATGATGCTAAGGCAACAAATGCAAAGTGCAAGATTTTTAATGACAAGCAAAACACTTCCCTAAGTCAACTAAGACTAGTGCCTAAAGGTTGGGCAAGGGGTCAACTAAGTTTGAGGGAGTTTAATTACAATAAGGATTACAAGTAAAATGAAGTTACAATTATCCACAACCAAGTACTCACAATAATGAAAGAGAGATATTACAACAATTACACAAGATACAAATAGACAAGATTAAGAATGCTTAAATGTGAGAATCCAAAAGATATCAAAACATTGAGATCATTCACATAAAGCCAAGCATGCCCCAATAACACTTACTCTATTGGACTGCTTTTCAATGGAAACCATTAAAGTACTCAAGACTCAACAAGATGATGCCTCCAAATGGGATGCACAACTTCTTGTTGAATCACACCACAAAGAGCATAAATTGAAAGATATAAACACTTGAAAGATAAATGCTCACCCAAATCGAAAGATTTAACACTTAGAAACTTAACCACATTTGCATGAAAGATAAGAGATGTATATTGTGCTTGAAAAGTATTATTCTAAACAACCATCATAAGATATACCCAAGTAAAGATTGCCAAGAAGATTAAGTGGTTAAGAGTTGTTTAAAGATTTGATAAATTTTACTTGCCCTCCTAACTAAGTGTCAAACCTTACTCCTCCTCCTCCTATTGCCAAATAACTGCCAGATGCTCAAGATAGTAAGGCAACGAGGCCCACCCTAGCTTTCACGGTCAGCCCTAAAGTAAGAGTACTTCCCGGAGAGGACACATCCTGTGTGCCGTGAGACAGTCCCCTGCCTACACCCTCCCTTGTTTTTCTCAAACCCGTTTTAGATGGTGAAGATGGTAGAATTAGGTGTCCTAGTTGGTCTAAAATATTATTATGACTTATGGGTAAGTCTTAGGATGTGTTATGAGTGTTTTAGATAAGTTTTAGGTGCCAAAAAATGTTGAATTATGCCCAAAACCGAAGCTGTAAATGAATGTTGTGAAGTGTGTTGCAGATTACGAAATTGAAGACTAACACCACATCTAAAGCATGAATTGAAAGCTGGAAATAGAGACCATTTACATCACCATTTGATAACCCATAGCATGTGCAAGATATGTAAGAAAATGTTATGAAAGGGGCAAGAACAACTTGCCAAATGGAACAACACTTAAGATTTTAACCATTCAAACACATAAGCTATTCCATGTGAGTTAGCATGCTTAAGATAAAGTACTTGCTGAAAATGAAAGCTAACTCCTACACCACTTACATATCAAAACCAAATGAAAGCTTGAGAGTTATATGTGCCCAATAAATAAAAGATTGCTTCAGGACATATTATTTAACCATGTAATCTACTCCATTTGAAATACCATGCTAAAGAGTGAAATATTTGCAAGAATAACACTAAAGCATGTAAATAGAAGTATGCCTTAAGGGCTTAAACTAAGATGATATAATATGTGATGATTACTCTAGAGCATTTTAGTTCATTTAAACCATATAAACATCAATACATCACTAACATCCTAGCCATAAGATTTTGGGGGTTACTCTCCCAAGGTGTAGGCAATTTGTTAAGCAAAACTTGGAAATGAATAGTAATAAACCATTCACAATGGCACAAGGTGGAGGCAAGCATACCAATGTTGTGCCAAAGAGGGTTGTGAAGGAAATTAACAACAATTATTATTAAGCAATCCTAGCCACACAACCTTGTCTTAATGACAAGTGGGGCAAGAAATAAAAAATGCTCAAAAAATTCTAACTTCTAGCCCAACGATTTTGGGGGGTTGGTCGAGCCAATAACTCTCCCAAGGTGTAGGCAATGAAATAACTTGCAATAAAGAAATACAAAGGCTGAAAATATACAATAGAATGCAAGCCTCAAGGGAACTTCCCTGGTGCTTGCTACAATGCTAGAAATGAATGAGGAAGAAGAGAGAGTTGTTACCCAACTAATGAAAGCTCTTTGAGAGTGTTGTGAGAGTGGATTTGGGCAACATATCCCCTTGTTTCTGGTAAAAACCTGCAAAAACCAGCAAACAAATGCTTGCTGGAAATGCTGCACAACACAACAAAGTCAAGAAAAATTTCTAGTTTTTAAGCATAAATTTTTCACACAAAAAATCTCCAATTAAAATTTGAAATTATTGACCTATCTTAGATGATTAGCTACAACAATATGATGGATATGAACAGAAAAATATCAGATCATAAGAAGTAAGAAGTGTGAGAAGATCTTGATGGAAAACTCCCTCTTGAGACTATCCCAACAACACTTTAGAGGCAAACCTGGAAAACTCAAGCAATATGTGAGGTACAACAATAGATAACATGTGAGAGTAAGCTAACACAATGAAATACTTCACAATATCAACTACTCTACATATATAGATCAACAATAATACGATTGATGTATCCACTCAAGCAAACTACTTTGCCTAAAAATCTAGTCAACACCATACACAATGCAAAAACAAACCATGTCACCTCATATGAAAGAAGCAAATCAGAATACTCTTGACTACTTCAAATCCTCCAAAGCTTCTTATTAATACAAATGGGAGAGCCTTGCAGCAACAAATTGCTCCAATGCTCTCAAGAGAAAAGTGGGATGGATGTATGATGGCAAAAGCAAGAGAGTGGGGCGACATTTCTGTAGCATAACCTTAGCTCAAAGAATGGTGAAGAAATGAGTGAGGAGAGACTCTATTTATGCTTGGAGAGGCAAACTCACCCGTCTTGGATGAGAACCAAGTGTCAAATACCAAGCAAGGGAGAGAATCTCAAGGAGGGGGGCGCACCACTTAGGGTTTGGGCATGGATTGGTGATGTGGCATGTGAGTTGGATTGTGGGGACAAGGTAAGGATGAGGTGGTAGGCTAGGAAGGGCGCACTACTCATGGGAGGGGCCCACAAATCAATTCAAATGTGTTTCAAAGGTTTTATGTGAAAGGGGGGGCACAAATCCCCCTAGGGGTATGGGTGTTTAGTTGAGTGAGTGTGTAAGGAGTGTTTAAAGGTTAGGATGTGGTTGGGTAGGTTAGGTATCATCCCTCTTGCCCTTTTCCATCTTAACATTTAAACAATTAACTCAAAATTTACAAAATTTGACATTTCGGCAATGTCATACTTAGCAATTAAAATTGCTCTTTTAACTGACTAACACTTCGAGTGGACAAATGCCTAGCAAAACTTGTCCGACTGAGCTGAAACTTGATCCAAGGGTGGAGGGGGTGCCTTTCCATTTCTTTTGAGCACAAATACCCCTATAAAAAACCCAAAGGCCTAATTTTTACAATAATTGCTCAAAAACAATTAATTAATTAAATAATTAAAATCCCAACCTTAGGAAAATTAATTAAATTTAATTAATTAAAAAAAACCTATCTAGACTCGATGAAATTCCGCGAAACTTTCTATGATGTCTTGTATGGTCATTTACATCATTCCTAAACAATAACTACCAAAGGATGAGACCATTAGAACGTCGTTTACCACTTTGGATGAATTATTGCAGGTGTGAGCGAAAAACTCAAGGGAAATCAACCAGGCTAAAAAGCTCAATTGATAACCCGAGGATAAAAAACCCTCGGTGAAAAGAACTCTCCCAATGAAAACATCCCAAGGTACCTGACCTAAGTATGATCCATGCAAACCTTTTACATTATTAATCCACGCAGGGGTGCGGAAATTCCATTTACAAAATTTTGTGCTGGAGGCATAAATTGCCCAGTAGAACCAAACTGTCTTCGACATATTTGCATCTGATGATGCATATCTTCATGGCACATGGAGTTAACCCCCTAGTTGAATAGGCGGTCAACAGGTGGGATTGGTTTAGTTATGCCAGTTTAGTATCCTTTCATCCATCTACTTTCCAAACTACAAACTGTGTGATAACAGTCCCAATCACCAAATGGCCAATCCAATGGAGATGGTGAGCCCCACAAGAGACAAATTCGCCCCCCTCTCTAAAGTTAAGTTGTATGAGAGGTAGGAAAGGGCAGATTTGATTTATTTGACCCCCTATTACATATAAATGACTTGGGAAACAACTTTTCCCCTTTTCTCATGACTTTAGACCCTTCTACAAAATTCGACAATTTTACTTTAGTCAATTATTTGTTGATTTTTTACTGACTTAGACTCCTCATGGACATTGGCTTAGCAAAACTTGTCCAATTGAGCTGAAACTTGGTCCAAGGGTGTAGGGGGTCATAAACCATTTGTTTTGAGTACTCACACCCCTATACAAAATCCCCAAGGACCAAATTTTTATATTTTACATAAAAAATAATTAAAATTTTTCCAATTTACGGGAAATTTTAATGATTAAAAACACCTATCAAAACTTAACAGAATTCCACGAGACTCTAGAAGATGTCTAGCATGGTTATTTAAAACACTTCTAGCCCTTTGTCACTTACTGGGATCGATCATTAGGATGCCTTTCACCACTTTGGAGGATTATTGAGTGAAAAACTCAAGTAATTAAAATCGCTGAAAAAACAAAATTACTTACTTGAGGAAAACAAAACACTCGATAAAAGGACTTCCCTAATGATGAAGTCCTAGGCAACTAAATTACAAAACTTGACCCATGCCAACATGTTACATTACAAAATTTTCCCACGCAGGGAAGCGGACATTCCATGGAGAAGAAGAGAGAAAAAGAAGTTTTGGGGGCATAATTGCCCTGCTGAGCCATAGGTCTTCAACCTTGTGTTGGTACAAGGTACATGTCTTCATGGTACATGACGTTGACACCTAGTCGAAATAGGTGGTCAACAAGCCTTTTATAATTTTCTTTGTAACGACTAGTAAATCCCTCTCCCAAACTAATAATATTTGACTTGTCATCCACATCCCAGAGACCAAGTCATATGATGAAAAATTATTTTTTAACAATAAAATTTCCCCATGAGGGGGTCAAATTGACTCCAAGAGGCAACAATTTGCTTAGAGGGATGTCCCAACAACTAGATTGTGTCCACTCGTACCCCAATGTTCCAACTTTCAACTCTTTTTGACCAATGGCTTGTTTGGATGCTCAAGGGCTAAGGGAGAGGACTGAATTAATTTAAATTTTAGATGAAGGCCGATTTTAATTTAGTGAGAGTCGATTCACTTGAGGAAATGTGCCAATGACTAGCTTTTGGCTCTCAACCTCTAATGTTTAGCATTTTTGATCCAATGACTACTTCCTTTGACCCAACAACTAGGTGAGAGGTCTGATTTAATTTATTGAGGGTCGATTTCATTAATTAAGGCATCAATTTGCTTGGAGAAGCTCCACGACTAGCTTTGAGAGTGTCGATTTAATTAATTGTCCACTTAGTCTTTAAACCCAACTCCCTTTGATCCACGACTAGTTCTTTTGACTTGCAAAAATACCCAATGGCTAGCTTGAAAGGAGGTTGCCCCCTTGCTTTTGTCTTGATTTTGCTAGATCCACGTAAACATTGTCGAATTGATGGATTTCAACACGTGGGTTTTGTCTGGAACGTGATTTACCTCATCCTTGACACTAGATCTATCCTCGCATGTCATGGAATGACCCTCTTTTGCCACTTTTACCCATAAGTATGCCTGCGTCACCTTTTAGAAGCTAATTTTTGCTTATAAACCTTATTTTTGCCAGAATTTCAACAAGGCATGTCAAATATATATCGTGACGATAATTTTGGGCCCCTGTTGTATATTTGGTCTTGGGAACTTGTGCATTGGGATATGTGAACTGCCTCGGAAAACATGAAATGCTGTGAACTGTGAGAATTCCATGTTGAGAACTGTAAATGAATATATTGCACCATGGCCAAGGATATGCATACAGAACTCTATGACACATGACCATGTGGGAAAAGACATAGGTGCTCTAGAACCATGAGCACAACAAGTCCTACATAGTGCGATCACTGTTACGAAGAACAAATGGCTCTCCCAAACTATGTGTCCCAATAGATCCATCTCAAGGCCTCCAATCCTATCGATGGCGAAAGGAAGTGAGAGTGGGGACTAGAGGGATCAGGCATGGCCGACAATCAAAGGCCTAGGATACCATATACATAATGTAATGTTCCTGACTTGGCTATTCTAAGAAACTCTGCTAATGTGTGTGTAGGATTAATTGTTTACAACATATAAATGAGCATTCAAATAATAATGGCGACAAAACACTGCAAAGCTTATATTATGAAATCTCCGTGGAGTACAAATGCCAAATGCGACTGAATAAAATAAATCACTTGGCTAGATCAATGACAAAATGATCTTAACCGGAATACAATAGCAACTAAAACAATAATACCCGATACCCGAAGAATGTTGTGGAATGCAATGGATGAGATGAAGAACTGTTGTGGATATGACATCTCGTACGACAACTGCTGCAAGTCTGGAAAGTTCGCCCTGGTGGCTATACCTCTCGGAAATGCTTGAAAACTGACCCAAACAATGCGCCCTGCTCTGCCTCACAGTCCCGATGATTGTCCGGACCTCAATTGGTGTATCTAGTCCCTTGATGGATCCCCCTTGGGGAAATGTGCCTCCTCTGCACTGGAAAACTACGCCCTAGTGATTCCATTGTCGAAATCGGATGATGTTTGTCTCAAACTGATCGCGTAGGTCTACTGTGAAATGGGTCGGAAGGATTTCTCCGGATCTGAACTGATGATCGCTCGGAAACCCTGAATGTGTCCTCCCCAAATGCCGCACTCCCAATATCTGGCAAGTGCGCCCTAGATGATTCCTCCGTTGGAATCTGACGAGGAACCAGGCATGTTAGAATATAGAAGATGGTGTGCTCGTTTTACCATTGACGATACCCTCGTCACCCAACCATAGGCCGAAGCCTCCCTCCGAGCACCTTAACCTTGACTGAGAATTCTTCCGGAAGCAAACCCTAGGCTAGATAGCCAAACAAAGAGCAGCGCATCTCTCCCCAAGGATAGCGCAACACAAAAGACTGATCAGATAGTCCCAAACCCTGGCCAAGAGATGTCCAAGCCAAAACTGAAACTATCTGTTGCTGCAGCTGCACCTGCAACCCTCCTCCAAACCTGCACACCAGACTGCAACTGCAGTGCGCACCAACTGGGAAATTGCTGCGCAGAACTGGCTCTGTCTGCAACTGCTGAGATGCTACAAATGAGAACTGGCGCCCTGTATTTATAGTAATCCTGCCAGTTTGCTGGGGCTGACTTCTCCTTCTGGATTAAGTGTCTGTT
>JASDQU011314594.1:8818-19058 GCA_032191745.1 Picea mariana
CCCTCATCAATTTCATCATACAAATATGATTTGTAGCTCTGTAATAGACTTGGTGTATAGGATCACATTTCTACAAACCTTCCTTAACTTTAACAACAAGAGACTAGCATTTTCATCAAACTTTTCTTTAGTCTCACATGCCTAGTTTTGGATTAGTCAACAACCCTAACTTGAAGTAATCATAACTTTGAACATGTAATATATGAAGATATGAAACTGATAAAAAATGTTGTTCAGTTTTTTTTATGCAATTCCTCCAGGTGTCACTACTTGGAACCTCTCCAAAATGGAGTTATAGCCAAAATGGCATACCTTGCTGAATTCTGACTTATTATAGAGGGCGAACGTGTAGAGCCTGCCCCACACAAAATATTCGTTGAATTGATATGAAAATATTACAAAGAATACTACAAACTGTACCCTAACCAATTCATTTGGTCTCACTAAATTTGGATCTGGTATGAACAAGTTATGATGTTTTTACTCGAAACACCTGTTTTTGACTAGTTTCAGGACTAGCCACAAACCCTATTTTCCACGGAGTGTAACTCCCAAAATACAACGACCCACGAGATGAATTTTTTACCATAGATAATTGGGCATGTTTTCTCAATGGAATGCAAATTGCATGTTTTGAATCATTATATAAAAAATGTTATAGCGAAAATGGTGAGATGACCTGTAAATAACATACCTTAGAAAGCACCATCAAAATAATTTATCCTTCCTTTCATTTCGACCTTCTTTCCTTCACCTTCCCTAAGAAATTTGGCTTAGATATCCTTGGTTACCTTAGACACCTATATATAGTCAATATTCTCAAGTTTAATTAAAATGAGAGAGCCTTGCCTCTTATTTATAATCTCCAAGTAGCTTCCTTAAAAACATCTTCTAGGTTAGTTGGCCCACTTTCATTGTTTTAGGGTTAACCCACTTCTAATTTCTCCATTAAATTTATTATTGAAATAATTTATTTTTTATTCACTTTGAATTATAATAAATGCACCACTTCACTTTATTATTACCTTTTAAAATCTCTTAAACCACTTTGACTACTTTGACCTTTTGGGGCTTCTAGATGACATATGAGGGTCCTCCAACTTCGTTGGCCATAAATCTCAAACCATGAGAAGTTATGTGACATTCCACATACCAACATAAATGGAATGACATGTAATATCCATATAGAATATTATTATCTTCAAATATAGCAAAAATCATACCATTATCCATCAAACAAACTTGGGTCCATTACCCAAACCTGGGTTCTCCAACTTCACATGGTCATATCTCCCTAACCGTGAGGAGTTATGTGACATTCTACATACCACCGGAAATGGAATGACAAGAATTATCCATCTAGGATAGTTTACCTAAAAAATTCATTGTTCTTCATCTCATTATTCCACAATTAAGCATTGGTTCTCTTACTCCGCAAAGCGTCTTCCCGTGAGGGATTTCACCATAAGGGGACCACTTTGGAGTTCATCCATATTTAATTCTTATCAACCATAAAAAACAATAATGAGTCATATTTACATCAAAAAATCTTGGTTCCATTACCCAAACCTTTGTGCTACGAGGATTTCTTCAACAGTTGACATCGATGACAACCAACCTTAATCAGCACCTGTAACTATGAGAAGTCTGCATAGAGAAGTGGATATCTATAGGGAAGATAATGAAAGGATTATGAAGGATCAGGAAGAGATACTTTGGAGCCTGAACATGTTGCATAATGAAGTTAAAAAAGACTTGGACAACAAGAAATAATATAGTTCTAGAAAAGTGATTGCATCCATATCCCATATAAGAAAGGATGATCATGGAAATGACAGACAGTTAAGAAGCATGAGAAAGCACCATAATTATCCAAGTAAATACACTAGAAGAACTCATGAAATTTCCGGGCTAGGGAGCATCCCAAGTGTGTTTCCTATTCAAAGACAAAGGAGAAGACATGAAGAATACATATTGCAAGGTGAACTCAGGAAAATCAATCCACCAACTTAAAATGGCGAGCATAAGAAAGGAGAAGAGGTCGAGGCTTGGCTGTCGAAAATGAATAAACATTTCTAGCTACATGATTACCCATAAAGGGTAGAAACAAGAATTGCAACCTACCACTTGTAAGGAAAGGAAACCATGTGGTGGGATCAACTTAGGCAAGTCAAGCGCCTAGATGAGAAAATGATGTCATGGAGGTAGTTCAAAGGATATTTCCAAGAGAAATATTTTTCTGATCATTATTATGAAAGTAAGATGAAATAGTTCTTTGAATTCAAGCTTGGAAGTATGACAATGGATGGATAAGAGAAGAGGTTCTTTGAATTGTTTAAGTATGTGGACTTCATAAAGGATTATAAAGCCAAAATACAAAGGTTTCTTAGTGTGTTACCCTCCTTATACAATGAGACGATATAGTATGATAACCCAAAAACTTTGGAAGAGGCCATAAGGAGAGAAAATCATTTTTAATAGCAAAGTAGAGGAAGGCCAATTTTCCAAAAAGCTTGGAATGACAAGATGAAAAGTAAAAAGGATTAAAGGAAGAAAGGTTTTCAGCCACCATTTTTTAGGAACAAATCCCAAGAAAATCAATAAGGTAATTCAACCCAAAATGAACACAAGACTGCAGATTCATTTGGGAAAATGCCAAGGCACCAACCAATCCAATTTTGGGGATGTGGGGGAAATCACTCATATAGGGACTACCCTCACAATGGAGAAAGAGTGAGGACTATCCAAAACATTCAGGAGGCTAAAATAATTGAAGACATTGGAGGAAACATGAAAATGATTTATGCATCCTTGGACAACAAGCCAGTGGAATATCAATCCCCCATGATTCAAGTGGAAGGTAAGACTGATAACCATCCCATAGCAATTTTAATTAATTTTGGAGCTAGCCAGAGTTACATAAACTCTAACATTATTGAAATATTTCACTTGCAAAGGAGTAAGCATAAGAAACCTTGGTTAGTTCAATTAGCCATAGGGGCTAAGAGGAAAATCAATGAGCTAGTTAAATATTGTCCAATACACATGAATGGATTCAACACAAAGGTATATGTGAACATCATACCACTGGGTTCATATGATTATCTAATTGACATGGATTGGTTGGGAAAACACCATGCTATCCTAGACTGTCACAACAAGACAATCAATTGTCTTGATGAAGAAGGGAAACAAGACAAGGTTCAAGGCATTCCAATATCTGTAGTTTTTATAGAAATTTCAACTATGCAACTAAAAAAGAGTTTCAGAAAGGGATGTCATATTGCAACCCATATGGAAGAGGCAACCAAAGATAAAGTCACAAGTATTGGAGACCATCTAGTCTTGAGGTATTTTGAAGATGTTTTTGGAGAAATATCAAGACTGTCACCAAAGAGAGACATTGATTTCTCTATTGATTTGGTGCCATGATATTGTTGGGTGATTTTGGTCCACACTTGCATGCATCCCTTCCTTCTTAATGGTAGGGAGTTTTAGACCCAAGGTTCGTACATAGTTGTCCAAAAAAACCCCAAAGCCTTGACATATCAATCCTTGGCCAAGGCCGAGGAAGGACCCACTCAATATGTAGAGGGGGTCACAGAGACCAAAGGGTCTTGTGACAGGGATGAAGGCTTAAGCACATGAAAAGTAACTACACTTGGAATCCATGTAAATCATATCTGATATACTATTTATGACTAAGAATTATGACAACACACACACATATTCAACTCATACATCAGAGACAAAAAATAGATCATAATTGTCAGATCTTTATTACTAGAAGCATTCCATCATATCATAGATATTCATTGCAAGGGACATATGCATATGACAGCCATATAAATTCATATCTTCTCTATATAAAACCTCAGAGTTACAATATGTTTCACAATGTGCCTTTGTTTAAAAATCATACATAGATTAGACACATAACTATATTCAAAGTTTTCCAACAATAAATCATGTTGTAATATTCCAGATATAAAAAGTATGCATAACATAAATAAAATGATAGAAATGGTAGATGAATGACAATATAACCAGAATAACACCACAATAATACTGAAATGATAACAGAATAACACCAGAAATAGCAGTTTGATTACTGAGAGAAATGTTCACTTTCCTCTTCGAGGGGGAACCTCCAGTTGAGCAGAGCTCTATTACAATAATATCCAAGCTAGGGTTCTCGTACCCTCTACTCCTATTTATACTAAATATGTCTATCAAGAAAACCATCTAGAGGAAGATCCTTCTAGAAGAAGAAGATTCTATTAGGTCTTCTTACATTCGACTTATTCTACCTTATTGCAAGGCCTTATTNAATCATGTTGTAATATTCCAGATATAAAAAGTATGCATAACATAAATAAAATGATAGAAATGGTAGATGAATGACAATATAACCAGAATAACACCACAATAATACTGAAATGATAACATAATAACACCAGAAATAGCAGTTTGATTACTGAGAGAAATGTTCACTTTCCTCTTCGAGGGGGAACCTCCAGTCGAGCAGAGCTCTATTACAATAATATCCAAGATAGGGTTCTCATACCCTCTACTCCTATTTATACTAAATATGTCTATCAAGAAAACCATCTAGAGGAAGATCCTTCTAGAAGAAGAAGATTCTATTAGGTCTTCTTACATTCGACTTATTCTACCTTATTGCAAGGCCTTATTAATATTGACCTTTATTACATCATAATACATTGTTATCCCTATGTGAGGGGTTAGTTCCCTAACATGTTCTCCCCCTTAAAAACAACCTTGTCCTCAAGGATTGAGATGTGGAAATTGATTGAGAATGGTAGCTGGTTCCCAAATGGAATCTGCTGGAGTTGTATCTTTCCACTGGAATAACACTTCCTTGATGTTTCATTGATGCAGGCGACACTCACGCTGGTCCAAAACTGCTTGTGGATGTAGCCAAATGGATCCTTCTTCATCCAACTCGGAAAAGTTGGTTTTAGTTTGGCAGTTAGTTCCAATCACCTTCTTTAAGCATGGAACATGAAAAAGAAGATGTATCTTAGAATGAATGGGTAAAGATAACTCATAAGACACCTTTCCCACATGCTTGAGAACTGTATAAGGACCATAAAATTTGGGTGCCATCTTTTGACAATGATCGGCCTTGAGGGAATTTTTCTTGTAAGGTTGGAGATGAAGAAGCACTCCATCCCCTTTTGCAAATTGATGTTCAGAGTGACCTTGATCTTCTTGTTTCTTCATGCGATTATGGGCCATGACCAAATTCTCTTTGAGGGTAAGGAGAATAGCCTCTCAAATTGTAAGCATTTGGTCAACCTCCTAGATCTTCGAGACACCTGCTAAATATGAGAGAACTGAAGGTGGATTTTGTCGATATATCACTTCAAAAGGAGTCATGTGGGTAGCTGTACGGTATGAAGTGTTGTACCACCATTCAGCTAGGGGTAACCATTGATCCCACTGATTTTGATTTTTTGATGCAAACCACCTCAAATATGTTTCCAAATACATGTTGACAACTTTATTTTGACCATCCATCTAGGGATGATAAACTGTGCTGAGATGCAATTGGGTTCCTTGTAGCTTGAATAGTTCTTTCCAAAAATTGTTGGTGAAAGTTGGGTCGTGATCAAAAATAACAAAATGTGGCATGCCATGAATCTTAAAGACATGATCCATGAAAATTTGAGCCACTGTGGATGTTGTAAAATGGTGTTGAAGAGCACATAAATGAGCATACTTGGAAAGGAAATCAAATACCACCATGATGACTGATTTATTGCCCGATTTAGATAAGTCTGTAATAAAATCCATAGAGATATCCCTCCAAATAGTAGGTGGAATCAGAAGCGGTTGTAGTGTGCCAGGAGATTTGACTGTTTCTCTCTTGTTGCATTGACACACATCACATTCGACCACAAAATTATGAACGTCTTGTTTCATACCATCCCAGAAAAAAGAACATTTGACCCTGTCATAATTTTTGGTAAACCCGGAGTGCCTAGCTATGGGTGTAGCATGAAGCTTAGAGAGCACTGTGGATTTAAGTTTTGATTGTTTACTTAAATACAAATGACCTTTGTATCGAAGCTCATCAGGGAGACAAGAGTACCTTGGGGAAACTGGAGAATTGGACTACAATTGTTGTATCATATGCGAACTTTTGGGATCATGTAGCCATTCCTAGTGAATGATGTGGAGCCAATCTGGTACAATGAAGGAGAAAGAAAAAAGGGAGCCTTCATCTTCATATTTTCGGGAAAGTACATCCGTAACCACATTGTCTTTTCCTTTCTTGTAAATGATCTCAAAATCATATCCAAAGAGCTTAGTCACCCATTTTTGTTTCTCTAGGGAGGAAATGTGTTATTTCTTTGATGACCTGTCTTAATTTGGAAGCGTTTCCCCAATAGATAAGGGTGCCACAAATCAACGGAATGTAGAATAGCCATCATTTCCTTTTCATAGATTGATTTGCCTAAATTTCATTCAGACAATTGTTTGCTGGTAAAGGCCAAAGGCTGACCCTCTTGCATAAGGACAACACCAATACCTTTCCTTGAAGCATCACATTCCAAGAAAAGGGTCTTTGTGAAATCATGAAGGGCCAGGACTGGAGTGGTGCACATGGCCATCTTCAAGGTTTGAAAATTCTGAGAAGCTGCTAGAGTCCAAGTGAAAGAATTATTTTTAAGGGGTGTAGTGAGAGGTCCCACAATCTTTCCATAATTATTAACAAACTTGCGATAATAACCTGTTAAGCCCAGAAATCCTCGCAAGATTTTGAGAGTCTTTGGGTGAGGCCAGTCTTGCATAGCTTCAATCTTTTTAGGATCCACCTTGACACCGTTCTTTCCAACAAGATGACCCAAGTACTTGACTTCTAAGGTGCCAAAAGAACATTTTATTGTTTCACGAAAAGTTGGTGTTGAGAGAGTAGATTGAGAACTCGGTCCACATGAGAAAGATGGTCTGTCTAGGTTTTTATATAGATGAGGATATCATCAAAGAAAACTAATACAAAATGATGGAGAAAAGGGTGAAAGACATGATTCATGAGGCTTTGGAAGGTGGAGGGGGCATTACATAAGACAAAGTGCATGACCAAAAACTCATAGTGGCCCTCATGAGTTCTAAAGGTAGTCTTCGGAATGTTTGCCTCTTTCATACAGATCTAGAGGTAGCTAGAATGAAGATCAAGTTTAGTAAAGAAATGGGTGCCACTCAATTCATCCAAGAGGTCATCAATGACAGGAATGAGAAATTTGTCTTTAATGGTGAGTTTGTTGAGGGCGCGGAAGTCGGGACACATGCACCAAGAACCTTCTTTCTTTAGGACCATGACCACAATAAAAGAGTAGGGGATCATACTAGGGTGGATAATGCCTGCGTTAAGCATTTCTTGAACCATTTTCTCAATTTCATTTTTTTGGGAAAAGGGGTGATGATAGGGACGAATATTGGGAGGAAGGATTCCTGGTATAAGGGGAATGGAATGATCATGAACACCACGGGAAGGAGGGAGTCCTTGGGGAGTGGAAAATACCACTTGATGTTTAGCGAGGATGGATTGGATGTCTTGCAGAATAGAGGGTTTCTTAGTTACCTATATGGCATGGAATTGGGCAATAATTCTAGAATGACCTTTTTTGAACAACTTTTCCATGCGATCGGAACTAATGATCTCAGGTGAATAGACGATGATGCCTTGGAACTTATATTTTTGATCCTCTTGGTCAAATTTCATGGTTAATTCCTTGAAATCCATGAGAATGGGACCCAAAGTCCTTAGCCAGTCTACACCCAACACAATTTCAAAACCCCCCATGTCGATAGCAAACATATGAGATTTCAGGTGGTAGTCACCAATTGATGCAGACCCCCCTTCTCTCCTAAGGGTTGCATGACCTCCCTCTATAGGATCGATCAATAAACTGAGTTGGATCTAATCTTTGGGTCTATGATAGACCTCAAACCCACTTACATAGGTCCTTTCTCTAAATGCACAGGTCGTATGATACCCTCGGGTTCTCTAGTGGGCACTGTTCAACTTCCGCATGAACCGGGCACTAGCTCTCATCAGGCTAAGCGTATTCCTTCCCATGACCATGGTTGTGACCACTCACTTGACCAACAGGCACTTTATGACTTCATGTGTCAGGTGTTTTCACATGTGCTAACCACGACTCTCTGACTCCCAAAATCTCGATTTCCTCCGCCTACAGAAGGTTTTGTTCACTTGTCCTCCCGATTTCCGAAACCTGAAATATGGGTTCCACCCACATTAGATCAATGGTCCAAAGTCCATGTGATCCGACGGTCCTAATTTCTCCTTCTAATTTCATGAAGTTGGAGGACTTCTCACCTCCCTCCTCCTATTACCTGAATTCAAGAATTTCTTGGGACTAGATCTACGACCCACACCTTCCTTTGATCAACAACTATGATCATTTCGTGAACTTGGGTTTTGCGATCTTTCTTGTCTTGTGCACTTCCCAAGATTTAAATCCTGTGCACTTATCTTTGGATCCAACAACTATTGGTCCACGCGCTCTACTGTGGGTGGGAAATCCCCCTATGGACTAGCACTTAGGGTTTTATCATGCATGCAGAAAAAACCTAAAGATTCCTACTTTTTACCATCATCTCAGACCTAATCCCCATTATTCTTAAACAAATACAAAGTTAAGAAGATCAAGTGAGCATACCTTATTTCCAGTGTTTGATATCGATCCCTCTTCACACTTGGTTGCTCTTTGACTGCAACTCTCCTCCCAAGGCTGACTTGCATTCACAAAGACAAACAAAGAACTCCACATGCATTTGATATACAGATTAATGGGCTAGATATTTAATCAACATGTACGTGATATATAATGACAATATCATATGGCGGGACGGGAAAATTACTTCTTTATTATTAAATTCACTAAAGAAACTTACAATGATGAAGCCGACCACTGCTCCACGAATCTGGTCCTAGGCTCCTTTTTTACTATGCACCAACTGCTAACACACTTGCTTCTCTTCTTCGTTGAAATCACAAAATGGTTGCAGAATCTTGGGCAGAGGGTAATACAAATTCAGATAGAGTTTCTTTACTATCTTTTTACTCCTTTCAAATGGGACCCCTACCCCTTCTTTTATAGGCTAGAAGGAGCTAGGTATTTGGTCGAATGACCGGCCATGCATGGCCGAAAGGTTTAGTTAACTTGCCCAAAGTTGTGTGTTCCGTCAAAAAATTTCCTTTTTTCGAGCTTCTGAAGTTATACGTGGGTTGTAGTGGGTCATCTAGTGTGGACACTGTAGATACACGCGGGCTGTAGTGGAGAAGGGTACATGGGCATTTGAAAATGGAGTTTTTTAGAAGAGTTGTTCAGTAGTGGCTTGGAAAAGAAGGAATATGACATGGCCTGATGCCAGGTAAGCATGTTTGGTGCAAATTATGGTTATAACAGATTCCCCCTAATTTGTGAGGTCAAAAGAGCATCTGATGGCTGAAATACATTATCAATCTTTATCAACGTACTAAACCGGTGATCCCAGGGACCAGAATTCGGGAGGTTCCATCTGCAAAATAACAATTGTCTCACCGAGGCGAGCATACCCATGCTCGGGATGAAATAAAATCAGGGCTACCAATCAAATACACTATATATCCATGTCATATAACTATATAAAGTGTATCCGTGAGCAATACACAACAGATCTACATCTCAAAATAAAAATATATACATGTATAGTATCCATCTTATAGAAGCTGATAAGGCCTGATGGCTAGAGATGAGGTCTTCAGAGCTCGAGAAACAAATTCAAAATCTTCAAAACTTAGGTAGGAGTGTAATATGAGTGTACAAATTCACTACCCAGAGGTATTCAATGACTCATCGGTCATAGACTAGAGAATCTTGATGATCAGGCTGAAGGCTTCATTGATTTCGAACAAAGAATTGATTGGACTTTGAGGATGGTCGGGCATGAGGGAAAGAGACAAACTGCAGAGGGGATGAATCAGGCTTAGAAAACTTCCCTTGGATAATAGCATGACAAAAGATGAGACTCAGGCAACATGGAATTAACATAAGTTTATGAGGCAAGAGGCAACACAAACTCTCCATATGTTTGGAAGAATAACCAAACAGAGGAGGACACAACTCAATGTAGCAGGAACAACTTCCTAAGTTCATATTAAATCCCAAGTTTTGATGAAATAATAGATAGATGTGCTTTATCC
>JASDQU011314596.1:3966-22374 GCA_032191745.1 Picea mariana
AGTTCGTCGTTTGGGAGAAAAGTTGAAATCATCATCCACAGGAAAGTTTGTAGTGAATCTTGAAATAGCACTGCAAACTCTAACAGTTTGATAAATCCGAGCTGTAGGAGGACTACCACCTGTCTGAGGGGGTTCAAATGGTTTCAGCTAGTAGCACACAGCTACTACAATGCCATCAACCATAGTCATCCGTATGACTATGCAACAATCAGCTAGTAGCACACAGCTACTACAATGCCATCAACCATAGTCATACCTATGATTATACAACAATCAACTAGTAGCACACAACTACTACAATGCCATCAACCATAATCATAGTCAATGTCTATAACTATGCAACAATTAGCTAGTAGCACACAACTACTACAATGCCATCAACCATAGTTATAGTCTCATCCAATAGCACAAAGCTACTCCCATAGTCCTCACGACTATGCGTCTGATGTTTCTTCTCTCATCAGGTCCGACAGTGCATTACCCCCTTAGTCACCTCACATGACTGATCTAGGGAACCCTTGGCCAAAGGGGTTAGCTGGCATGAGAAGAAACAACACACCTCCCTCTCAACGAGGGTGGACATTCTGCATCAAGATTGTCTCTGGAGCACCTCGAGTCACTCCTAGTGAAATCAACATGACTAATAGGAGAAAGACTGTGCCTGGGCCATTCACCACTAGCTAAATCAGCATGGCTAATCCTGTGAGTGAATGTATCATTCTCCCTTGGTCAAATCAGCATGACCAATCTGGGGGAATGTCTGCCCGATGCTACTCATCTGTCCATCGCCTTGGACGCAATCTGCTCATCTATGGATGTGTACTGGAGCTTCACTGCTCCCTTTTTCATCATGTCTCGAATGAAGTCCTGCAAGAAACTTCGAAGCCACATTGCTTCACAGCTTGCAATATTGGCTGCTATATACTCTGCCTCTACTGTACTGAGTGCCACTGACGTCTGCTTCTTACTCAACCATGAGATCACATTGATCCCAAACTGAAACAACATTTGGAAGTACTCTTCCGATCCACTGCACTCCCTGCCCAGTCAAAGTTTTTATATCCCTGCAGCTTCACATCTCCATCCAAGGCATATCTTTATCCATATCCAATCGTACCACGTAGGTACCTCACCATATGTTTTGTTGCCATCCAATGTACATGTCTAGGTTCAACCATGTATTGACTCAAGGCATTCACTGCAAAGCATATGTCTGGACTGGTGTTAACCAGGTACATCAAGGATCCAATCAACTATCTGTACATCGTGGGATCCACCAAATCTGAAGATGAATCACTTGGTAGCTTCAGACTTATTGTCATGGGTGTGGCCATGGACTTGCAGTCCATCATCCTGAATCTCTGCAAGATCTTAATAGTATATTTTCCTTGGCTAAGGAAAATCTCATCTGATCTTTGCCACACCTCCATTCCCAAGAAGTAATGCATCGGACCTAGATCCTTCATCTTGAACTCTGAAGCGAGCTCCCTCTTGCACTCAACTATGAGCTTCTCATCTCCTGTTAGAAACAGGTCATCCTCATATAGGATCAATGGGTAACCATCCCCAAGCTCATCAAATAACTGTCTGATCTGGCATATCATGCCCTGGGTGCCTGCTTAGGCTTGTACAAATCCTTCTTCAATCTGCAGACATGAGACTCCTTCTCATGTATCTTGTGGCTGTTCTATGTACACTTCTTCTGGCTACTGGAGCAAGTGTCTCGTCTTGTCCCTCTTGCTGGGAGAATCCTTTGGCCACAAATCAAGCTTTGTACATCTCTATGCTGCTTTTGCAGCATGCTTGATCTTGTAGATCAACTTGGAAGTCATCACTGACTTCCCTTCTGGTCTCGAAACCAAGGCAAAATACATATCCCAGTCCTTCTGACTGGCTTCACTGAAACAAGGGAATCCTCCCAAGAGGTCTTATATCTCCTCAAAGCCTCTGAAGCTTTGATCTAGCCTCCTGTTTGTTAGTCCTGGAGGACGTCTCTCCCATCTGAATCCGAGGAGGAATACTTTCTAAATGAAAGTCTCTAAGCCACTGACTCTCTCTGAGATTAGGCTCACTCTGAGTCTGCATGCTCCCTCTGAAGCTTGACTCCCTCTGAGTCTATATGATCTCAAAAGCCACCTGCTTCTGCTGCACCTTTTCTGGGTAGGCCCTTCTGGCTCTATTGACTCTTCCTGATGATCTGAAGAGTGATCAAATAAACTATAGAGATCTGTATGGCCATCTTTGGAGCCTTTTGCTTCTTAAAATCAATCTCCATATGTGATACTCTTGTATCTCGTGAGAGTCCCCTTCTTGCTAGAAGGTTCTGACTTTGTCCTCCTTCCTTCGTTACATGGATGTGTACTGTCGTGTACACAACTCTATGTTTGGATAGTCTGCTCCATGTCTCGGCTAGAGACCATCTAAATTGTTGCCTCCTGCAACCGTCATCATAGCTCCTTCTCAGAGCTATCACCTGTGACCTGCTCGGAACAAGAGACAAGAACAACATCTCCATGGTAACCTACAAGAAATGGTCAGTAACCAAGAACATTTCCTAGAGGAGATCAATTTCAACTTGCAGACAAGTGCACCATTAATACTAAACAATGAGCATTTACTTAATGGTAATCGTACCGACAACATTCAAGTGTACCTAAACTTTTGATAGCAATAACAATAATAGAATTCTAAAGACTGCTATTCTAGGTACAATACTTACTTAAGCTACAACAATATAAAGTATCAAACTTTAATATGCAAACCTAGAGTCTAGTTGTTGTTGTCTTGCTTGAGTTGCTTTCTATTATTTCTCCTACTCCACGGTCATGTGCTTGGAAGCACTACTGGATAGAAAACAAACTCTTCATCCTTTGACTTCTGCTCTTCAGTATCTGCTGTATGTGCATGGTGCTTCTTCTTTCCCTTTTCATGTTTGAGAGGACATTGTGCGACATAATATCCCATTTCCTTGCAGTTGTAGCATCTGATCTTTGACGCATCCTTCTTGTAATGTGGTCTCTTAGACTTCTTCGAACTGCCTTCTTCCCTTTCGTTTCTCCTCTTCACTTGGGCAACAAGTGCTTGATTTTCATCATCATTAGTATTCTGTGACTTGGATATCAGTCTAGACTCTTCTTGGGTACAGTCTGTCCACAGCTCGTCAAATTTGGGCAATCTTCTTCTAGCACAAATCCCTTGAACAAATGGGTCCCAAGAGGAGGGAAATCCATTTAGTGTGGTAGTCACAAGTTCAATGTCTTCTACTGGATCTCCAATGGTTGATAACTAGTCCTTGATCTATGAGATCCTCATAAAATAGTTGACTACTGTTTCTGACTTGTTCATTGTCACGTTTCTGAGCTGATGCCTTAAAGTAAGCTTTCGATTGGTATTCTTACTTTCGTAGAGTCTGGTTAGGGCATCAAACATCTCCTTCGGTGTCTTCAATTCTGATACATTAGGTATCAGATGATCATTTATTGAATTTCGCCTTTGCTTCTTTATCCTTAGGTTCTAGAAGAGTTTTCATTACGTAATCCAATAGATCATTCTCTTCTAGAATGAGTAGTACTCTGTACTTCTAGGATTTCAAGTTATCTGCTCCATCCAATCTATCTTCAACTCTCATGTTGGATGACATTTTTACTGGCAGAAACCCTAGTAGTGGAAAAACTCTGAATTTTCCAAACTTCGCCAAATTGAAGTCTGAGGGTTTCAAGGGGTGCGCTAGGGTAGGGCACACTGCTCTATGTAAAGAAAAGTCCCAACGCCTTTGGGTTTAGTGCTCAACGAGCTTGACAATTACTGCGCAGCGACAGCGTGGAGTGGGCCCATAACCTGTTAGTGTTTCTTTACTTATAGAGAAGTATTGTTCTTTTACTTCTTTAGCATTAACTTGTTTATCATATACTGAGCAATATCACCATATACAGAGACAAAATAACACAAGAGAATGATCCTGGGAAAACCCCAAATGGGGGAAAATCCCAACAACCTTTCTTAGATAGATTCTGTTCACAAAGCAAGTCCAAAACAGATAAACCCTAGCTCATGTTGATTTTTCATAAGCTAGGTTAAGCATGAAGTTCATTCTATTTTAGCATTTCACTTAACCATAAACAATAATGTTGCAACAACCAAGATCACAAGAAGAAACACCATGCACAAGAACACAAGAAGTATCCTGGGAAACCCTTCTCAACAAGGGAAGAAAACCCAGCCAAATCCTTTGTGATATTCTTCAAGAGAGAGACCTTCACCACCAAGAAAGACCTAGCACACAAGAGGGTGCTCAAACCCTAGAAGACTAGCGCCCAAGAGAGGTGTGCACTTTTCCCAAGTAAATGTACTTGCTGAAATTTCCAAACTCACATGAAAGATATGATTCCATAATGGGGAATCTTCCTTTACTTATATTAGACTTGTCCTATCAACATAAGTGTCTGTTGGCTCAACAGGGCCGACCTCTTCTAAGTCATATTATAATTATAATAATAATAATAATAATTATTATTATAATTAATATTAGCCAGATTAATTATCTTTACATTTATTATTACTCATATGAAAGGTGGGGCCCACTTGTACCCTTTACATAACAATTAGGGTTACAGGCAGGTCTGACTCTTGAACAATATATAGCAAAGGATCTGATACATCCACTAGTGATCATCCACTAGGGGCATATCCATAGGGATGTCATAGCTCTGATTCACTGCATTACACAGAAGAACCAGATCTTCACACGTTCACCTGTGCTCGTCAACAGACACGTCCACTCTACAGATCTTCTTTCCCACTGCCTCACACAGGAGAATTATCTGGAGTCTTCTCGTCAACTCTGCTGCTCAGAGGAGGCTAATACATCATCTTCATTTCTGTTCACATGATGATGCACCCAACACTTTGGGATTTCACACGTTCACTTTGTGCTCAGCCACAGGCACGTCTAACTCAACAGATCGCCTTTCCCACTGGATAATCATTTGGAGTTCTTCTCAACTCTTTGAATGGAGGAGGTCATCTCTACGTTCCTAGCTCTGTCTTAGGCAGGAACCACATACCCTTCTTAGGGGCTTTCTCTCAGGTTTGTAAGCTGAGAGAAAGACTCACATAGCTGCAATGATCCACACCTCACAGGTTTGTAAGCTGGAGAATGTCTCACATAGCTACAATCATCAACAACTCAAAGGCTAGTACAACCAAAATCACCACCACAGCTGCAACAACAACTCTATACCAAGATGGTGCACTTCCTTAAGGAATAACACACAAGAGAGAGTATCAAACGACTGAACAAGAATAAACTGAACAACTGCAGCTACTGGGTCACCTTCTACAAACTTGCGCCTTGCTTCTGGGTGGATGAGAGAGTGTGAGTGAGTGAACAAATGAGCCAATACGTCCTCTATTTATAGTCTTCTTGGCCACTAGACTAGGCCGACTTCTTCTCTAGAAAGGTGCCACTTCATTATTCTAATTCTTCTGGGCCGACTTCTCTTCTGGGGTGTTTCAACATCTGTCCAATGGATCTCTTGCTTCCAGAATCTTCTCCGCATCTAAGAAAGGTCATCTAGGAGGAAAAGATACTCCCACATCTACCAAACATAAAAAATTATAGACTACACAACAAGATACCCTTGGTAACAAGATTGGATCCAATGATGTCAACCTTGTGAAACTGTTTTGCTAACCCTGACATACTCTTTACCCCAAGGGAGGGGAGTAGAAAGTAAGCTCTATGGGTTGCTGCATAGGCTGCCATTTGTGATGGACAAACATGAAAAAATTTGACAATTTGAGTAGTGTAGACATTTTGAAAAAATCCCCTACTTGTTTCATATGTAAGTTTATGTCTAATGGCAGAGATATGCATCTCTGAACTTTTTGGATGCCATGTCCTCTACCTTGGCCGATGCTTGGGTAAAGTTTTTTTTTTCTATTTTTGGGTTTTGTTGTCAAGTGCTTTTATGATCATTAAATAGAGTTAATAATATTTATATTGCCAACATGCTAAATTTTTTCATGGTTTCAATGAAAACATTAATTCTTTGCATATGTAATATAATCTTGTAGTTACATTCATTTGCCCAACCTTTTCAATGTTGACATTGTCACAATCTTTGTCAAGTGTTTTTACGATCAGTAAATAGAGTTAATGATATTTATATTGCCAACATGCTAAATTTTTTCACGGTTTCAAAGAAAACATTAATTCTTTGCATATGGAATATAATCTTGTAGTTACAATCATTTCCACAACCTTTTCAATGTTGACGTTGTCACAATCTTTGTAACAAAATTTTATAACTAAGCCAAAGAATTTAAAAATTTAATTTGGAGAGTCTATATTTGGAACTAGCTGTCTATTTAATGTTGAATTTTGAGAAGTGATTTGTTTAATGTACCAAAATTTTAGGTATTCTTCTTCCTCTAATATCATGCCATAGCTTGCAGGAGAGATTGTATTACTTCAGGATCCATATGTATCTGTGCTGGATAGTGCCTCTGTAAATAAGAGATGTGATGTATGTTTTCGACTATGTACGAATCTGAAACGGTGTTCTGTGTGCAAAACAACTTGGTATTGCGGTGGTACGTGCCAGGTGAGCATTTTACTTGCCTATTATATTTATTTTTCTTATCAAATATGGTATTAATACTTGCCAAACACTAGTTTCTAGTTGTTCTCATCTAGTAGGATTTTAATTAAACAATATAATAAAATCAATCATTGATATTTTGTCTATATCCCACCTTTGACTTGATTTTGATTTTTTTCATTTGTTTTATAAGAAATGGAAAGAAAGGACTATTATATTTGTTGATTTTCCTGTAAACCCATCACACGACTCATAATCCAAATAAAATTGCTTTATTAATTATTAACGCAGCTAGGTTATCAACGAAACATTAGCAGAAGCATAAAACATAAACCATAACACATTGCACACGAGATATTCGGGTAAACAACCCCTGGAAAAACCCTTGCGGGAAAACCAAATCTGTGATGATTTTATTGCTATAAAATCAGGGCTCTTGTCCTGGGATAATGGCCCTTCAAAGGATTACAATGTAGCTATAGCCTAGCCCACTTGGTTGTTATCTCCCTCGTTGCTGATCTAATGCATGTTTCGAAGATAGATAATTTTATATCCAACTCTGTAAAGGCGGGAGCAGATCTATGAATAGGAGATGTTATGCGAGCATCTACAGGACCCAAATTATCAACAGGTTCTCCAAGAACATTGAAAATTCGTCCGAGAGTAGCTCCACCAACTGGAACACTCAGAGGAGCTCCCATGTCAATCACTCTCATTCCTCTCGTCAAACCATCTGTAGCACTCATAACTACAACTCTAACCTTATGATTTCCTAATAATTGTTGTACCTCACAAGTAACCTGAATTTCCTGACCGACTGTACCTTGACCCTCAACTATTAATGAATTGTAAATATTAGGCATATTACCTGGAGGAAAAGAGACATCCAGTACTGGGCCAATGATTTGAGCTATACGTCCCACATTTTTTTTTACAAGTGCAAATCACACTTTTCCTCGGCCTTGCCCACTCACACTTGGATGAACTCTCTTCACCCGTTCAATGAGATCTCCTCACTCTCTACTTAGTGTGTCTCACACCCTCATACTCTTTGTGAGTCTCACACTGTGTATGTGACTCTCTCACCTAGGATGCCTTTTATTACAATTAGTTAACCCTCAGTCCAAAACCCTAGATCTCCTAAAGTTAACGATTGACATCTAATCTCACGTTCACTTTAGATTCGACGCCTAGGACTTAATCAACTCACTTAATTAATTTCACATTAATCTAAAAGATCATTCACTTTATTAATCACTAATAAAGTGAATCTCCCAAGGTTTCCTAAGAGGTTACAAGGACGACTTCCACATGCTAGACACAAGGCCTATGTAGAAGTACCCATCCGATGCTAAATACATCAACAATATCGTCATGGCAATAAACATTACACACATGACACAACTATGCAAGCTAAAGTTAAACATAAGTCATAAGTGGTATGGATGATGCAAATTTTTATCCAAATAATGTTGATGTTGTTAAAATAATAGGTGTGCTCGTTTTACCATAGAAAATGTCACTATATTGTCACCCAACCATAGGCACAAGACCACCCCCGAGCACCTTAACCTTGACAGATAGAATAATTCCGGAAGCAAACACTAGAACCAATAGCCAACCAAGGTATCGTACCTCTCTCCAAAGCTAGCGCACCAAGCAGAAAGTTCAAACCATAAACCAAAGACCAAGTCACCATTGCAACAGCTGCAACTCTCCTCCAGTCATGCGCACCACTAGTCCTTATGAAGTCGTGAGAGTGAGTGAGTCCAAATGAGCTCAAGCGCCCTCTATTTATAGTGCTTCAAGTCACCTAACTGGGCCGACTTCTCTTCCTGGAGGCTAATAATTTAATATTACATTTTCTCTTGAGCCGACTTGTCTTCTAGGGTTCTTATCCAACCGTTTAGGGTTTCTCTAGCTTCTCGGAATATTCTAGTCTCGTAAAAGGTTACACATGGAGGTTAATACCTCCCGCAACTACAGTAATATCGGCACTCCCTCCTAGCTAGGGAGGTATTATCGGTAATGGTCTTCAACACAAACAGACCATTCTGCTGGTAGCATCATCATAGCCACACATGCTATCTCATGATCAGACAGATCAAATCACGAGCACCATCATCACTATCCATCTAGTTGGAAATCATCCCCAACACTAGTGATGGTCTCCATGGCAATCAGATAGTAGCACATTGCTGCTACAATGCCATCCAATAAAACACAACTATGTCTATCCATAGTAGTACACAACTACTGTCCAATGGTATAAAACCACTCGTAGAAGCACACAACTACTATCCAGTGACCCATAGTTACAACCAATGGAACACATCCACCACAGTAGCATGCAACCACTGTCCAAAGACACACAGTCTCTACTGCAATCATATCATCTGATATCATCATGCATTAACAATGTCATCAACTGCATCACCTCTAAGATGTACTAGCATGATGCAAATGCATCATATCTAAGCTGTACTGGCGTGATCTGGAGTATCATTTACATCATCTCTAAGTCGTACTAGCATGACATATCTAGCATGATGCCAATGCATCATATCTAAGCTGTATGCCACCTCTAAGTTGTACACGCATGATGTAGATCAGTGCCTCATTGTGTCACCTCTAAGCTGTATGATCATCTCTAAGCCGTATGATCATCTCTAAGCCATACTAGCATGACATATCTAACATGATGCTAATGCATCATATCTAAGCTGTACTCGCATGATCATATCTATCATGACACGAGCTCTCTTGCATCATCTCTAAGCTATATGGTCATCTCTAAGCCGTACTAGCATGACATATCTAGCATGATGTCAATACATCATATCTAAGCTGTATGTCACATCTAAGCTATACTCACATGGCCATATCTAACATGATGCGGCTCACCAACATCATCTCTAAGCTGTACTAGCATGACCATAACTAGCATGATGTCAATACATCATATCTAAGCTGTATGTCCACCTCTAAGCTGTACTAGCACAAGGCTCATCAGGCCACTGTGTCAACAACTTCAACCATCTGTATCATATCTGATTTGTACTAGCATGATCATATCTAGCATGATGCAAGCATCATCTCTAAGTTGTATGATCATCTCTAAGTTGTACTTGCATGATACAGATCCGCAACTCACTGACAGTCCATGATGCCTCATATCAGTGCTCCCTCCCAACCGAGGAAGTCATCTCCTCCCTTTCAACTAAGGGAGCAATCTCCACAAGCTACAACTTGTCCCTTAAGTATGCAAACTTTATCTTGGACAAAGGCTTCGTCAAAATATCTGCAGTCTGCTCATTAGTGGAGATATATTGGAGAACCACTTCTTCCCTCTGGACTTTATCACGGAGAAAATAGTACTTGATCTCAATGTGCTTCGACCTGTCATGGAACATCGAATTCTTTGAGAGCTTCATACAAATCTGGTTATCACAATATATCACGGTTGAATCCAACACCTGATCAAATAGTCCAGAAACCATCTTACGGAGCCACATTGCTTCCGTACAAGCATCACAAGCTGCAATATACTTGGCTTTTGCAGTGCTAAGTGCAACAAACTTCTATTTTCTGCTAGCCCATGATATCATAGTAGATCCCAAACTGAAACACATACAAGAAGTAATCTTTCTGTCATCTGCACTCCTTTCCCAATCTGAATCAGTAAATCCATGCAGCTGTACATCACTGTTTGAGGAATATCTCAAACCATAAGTTATCGTCCCACGAAGATATCTCAAGATATGCTTTGCAGCTATCCAATGCTCTTGTCTAGGTTCCACCTGGAATTGGCTCAACATGTTCACAACAAAGCAAATGTCCGACCTAGTATTCACCAAATACATCAAGGAGCCAATCAACTGCTTGTACATGGACGAGTCTACTGGATCAGAATCAAAGTCTCTCAACTTCCTCAAATTTGTTACCATGGGAGTTGCCATGGATTTGCAATCCATCATCCCAAACTTCTGAAGGATCTTTACAACATACTTCCCTTGTCCTAGGAAGTCTTCACCACGCTTTTGCCATACTTCTAATCTCAAGTAGTAGTGCATGAGAGTAAGATCCTTCATATCAAATTCAGTGGCTAGCTCCTTCTTACATTGAATAATAGTGGATACAACCATGTCTTTCTTGAGAAGTCATCTATGAACGTCACATAGTAAAGAGATCCTCCTAGAGACTTTACTGGCATAGGACCACATACATCTGAATGTATTAAGTCTAAGATCTCTTTGGATCTATTCTCACTGCTTGGGAATGGTTTCTTAATATTCTTCCCAAGTGCACATCCTCTGCAAACCCCCTCATATACTGATTGTAATTCTGGTATGCCTACAACCATCTGTTTTAGGGATGGCAAGGCTTGTTAATGAAGGCAAGCATACATTCTATGCCATAACTCACTAGGGTTGATTTCATCATGTACTAGAGCTTGAATATTCTGACCTAGGAGTTTATACAATCATCCTTCATGAATTCCAATGACTCTAGCGTCTTCTATCTTTGAATCTTTAGACCATACAAGAACTTTTCCATCTACAAAAGCTACTCTATCTCCTTTCTCTTCCAAACGAGAAATAGATACTAGATTCTTTTTCAAACCAGGTACATATAAAACATTACTAAGATGGATAGAGTTACCTGATTCCATCTTGATATTAGCTTGTCAAATTCCCTTGACTGCATAAGAGTTCTTGTCTCCAAGCTCCACTTTATGAGGTGTCTCTTTTCCTTCATGCTTGAGAAATTCTCATGGTCACCTGTCATATGCCTTGAAGCTCCACTATCGATTAACCACATGTCATCTTCAATGGTTCCCGTAAGAGCTGAATAATAGAAGAAATCTGTTTCATTATGCTTTGCTTTCTTTGAAGGTTCTTCATCATTGGCAGTGGATGCGCGATGTCTCTCTTTTCTCTTCTTTGTTAGTTTAGGACAATTCCTTTTGTAGTGGCCATAATCATGGCATTCAAAGCATTGTACCTTTGACATATCTCTCTTGAACTTCTTTCTTGAATAAGATCTTTTCTTACCTCCATGTCTTTCAAACTTTGTTGCAAAGGCTTGAACATCTTCTTCCTTCTGAGGCTTTCCTTTGGAGTTTAACCTTGTCTCTTCTTGTGCACAATAGGTCCATAGTTCTTCTAACGTTGGGAACTACTTCCTTGTATTCATGCTTGCAGCAAATGCATCCCATGATCTAGAAAGACCATTGAGTGCTATGTTCACAACTTCCTTTTCTGGGATGGCTTCTCCAATAGCTTGTAGTTGATCTCTCAACTGAGAAATCTTCACAAAGTATGAAGCTATGGTGTCATCCTTTGTCATCTTTGTGTCAAAGGTTAGTTAAGGCATCGTACATCTTCTTGGATGAGTCAATATGAGAAATGTAGGGTATCAAGTGATCCTTTACAGAGTCCGCTATGATACTCATAGCATTAATGTCATTATCCTTGAACTTTTCCAGTGCTGTAACGTTCTGAGGTTCCTTCTCTTTTCCTGCTTCAAACTGTGGTTCCATGATATTGTCTTTCACGATATCTAGAACTTTATTCTTGGCAAGGATGAGGTCAATCCTTGTCTTCCATGCTTTGAAGTTTGAAGCCCCTTCTAACTTGTTTTTTGACTTCATAGAGTAAGTCATGGCTGCGTTGACTTTGATTTGGTCAACCTTTGACTTTGACCAAAAACTCAAACTTGACGCCTTGGCTTGCTCAGAGAACCAGGTGGTGCGCTAAGCTAGGGCGCACTAGGCTATCCAGGAATTAGGTCAAGCACTTCACTTAAGGTGCCTCAACAAGAGAGTTAGGGTTTCGTTGCTGCAACAAAACTCTGACTGCAACTGCAACTACAATTGAGCAAATTCTCCCAATCTACCTTCCAGTGGTTAGACTGTCCGAAGAGGTTAGACTGTCCGAAGATAGTGTGGGCCCATAACTTGTTAAAATAATAGGTGTGCTCGTTTTACCATAGACAATATCACTATATTGTCACCCAACCATAGGCACAAGGCCACCCCCGAGCACCTTAACCTTGACAGATAGAATAATATCGGAAGCAAACACTAGAACCAATAGCCAACCAAGGTAGCATACCTCTCTCCTGTTGAAATATTGCAACTTCAAAGAATATTCTAATTTTATTTGAGTTATTATCTTATAGATCAAATCCCCTTTTGTGGATTGATCATGTCGGGTCTTGTAGAAGACCAAATCCCCTTTTTGTGGATTGGTCAAACCATATTTATATGGTGGCATTTGTAAAGTGGGCCCCTAGGGTTTATAAAGTGGTTTTAACCACTCTTGGAAGAAGTCGACCCAACTAAGTGAAGAGACATAACCCTAGCGCCTCCTCAACTAGTATTTATAAGTAAGGATGACACCTCACTTGTTCATTCACACACTCACTCATCTAGTGCGCATCTTTTGAAGGAGGTTGCAGTTGCAGGAGGAAGGAGAAGAGAGGCACATGCTCAGTCTTGGTTTATTCTTGTTGTTTTGGTCTTAGTCTTGGCATTGTATAGGCAATCTATTATTGAGGAAGTTTTGCTGGGGGTTTCCTAGGATAAAATGTTGCGTACCTTGTGATTGTGTTTCTTTCAGTGATCCTTTTTATGCTGTTGTTTTGGAAATGCTTTAATAACCTAATAACAACATTTAAACTTAACATTGTATCAGAGCTTGACTGAATAGAGCACCTTTCATTGGGTATCTAAAAACGTCACTGTTGCCGTACAAGGAAATTATGGCTTTTTACTGAAGAGGAATTTCTGACCATAAACTATCTAGGGAAGTGCGCCCTACCCTAGCGCATCTTTTGGCAGCTTGAGCACACCTTTTCAGTGGCCAGACTCTCCGAAAAGTCAAACCCTAGTTTTGACTGGTACCGGAAAACCATAACCAGTACCAGAAGTACCAGCCCAAAAGTGCGCAGGTCAAGTTTCAAGGGGTAAAACTTGGAATTTTCTGAAACGATCAGCTCCAGCCAACTTGCTTCAGCCCAACGCATCTCCTGGTATGTTCAGATTCATTTTCTGAGCACTTTCATTTTCTGGTCATTTTCCTAGCTTTAGGTCAAGATGTCTGCAAGCACCAAGCTTGTTGACAAGTTAGAAGGTGTGGAAAATTTCCATGCCTGGAAGTATAAAATTGGACTCATTCTTGAAGAGAATGACCTTGCAAAATTCATAAAAGAAAATGTACCGGAACCCGAAGAAGAAGCAACCAAAGAGAAGTACAAGAAGGATATGATTAGGGCCAAAAGAATAATTGCAGTTTCCATTAAAGACCACTTGATCCCTCAAGTGTCTTCTAAGAATACTCCAAAAGATATGTTTGATACCCTAACTAGAATGTATGAAGGAACAAATATCAATCGGAAGATGAATCTAAGAACCCAACTCAAGAATACAAAGATGCAAAAAAGAGAAACAGTTCAAGACTATTTCTCTAGGGTTTCTCAATTCAAGGAACAATTAGAAGCAATTGGAGACAACTTAGATGAAGATGAACTCATAATGAAAACTCTTAATGGTCTCACAAGACCTTGGGATGCCTTTATCCAAACTATCTATGCAAGAAAAGAGAAACTCTAATTTGACTGTCTATGGGAAGAATGTGTTCAAGAAGAAGCAAGAGTGGCCAATCGAGAAGCCGTACTATTAAGTGATGAAGATGAAGCCCTAGTTGCTCATGCTAAAGGAGGAAAGAAAAGGTCGCATTTCCAAAAGAAGACCCACCTTCATAAAGAATCTCACTCTCCAAAGAGATTCACCCACTTTCATAAAGAATCTCACTCTCCAAAGAGATTCCAGAAATATCATAAGAGTCAAAGAAAGGAAAAAGATTTCTCCTCTTATCAATGTTATCATTGTGATAAGATGGGACACATTGCTAAGAATTGTCCTGCCAGAAGGGAAGAATTTAAGAAGAGAAATAACAAGAGACATTTGCTCCTGTAGCCAGATACACGCCCTAACTCTAAAGGATGTGTATAAATACACATATACACTCCTCATTTGTACCATTTCACTATTTTCATGTGTCTATTTGATAAAAGCCTAAGGGTACTTAGGAAATTTTTGCTCTACTTGTATTTTGGTGGTTGATCTCTTTCTCAAGCGTACTATGGTATGGGTTTGTCTTTCTTAAGTTCATCATTATAGTGCTGTTATATTTCACTGTTTTTGTTATTGTGGATTAGGGTTTGAGTGGAGAATTAACTATAGATCCACTAGCTTATGAATTCAAAATTAAAGTCCACACTAGTTTATCATGCCTTGTAGGAAACTAGTGTGCAAACATATATGAATAATGAAGGTGGAGGGAGAAACTAAATGTATTCATTAATATTGTTGCAACGATACATCTCTCACACGTAATGAATCGCTATAGCCTATAGGTGACATATTTATGGCACCTCCAATGGGTTAGGTGTTTTAACCACCTATCCTCTAATTATAACATCTAACATTACATTGGTCACATATTTATCATATAAAGTGACATAAGTACTAAAGTCTCCTAATAACACTTTACTGGGTGTTACCACTCTAACAACCCCCCTTAACATGAATACCACTTCTTATTTTTACTCTGATTTTACCACCCCTTAAGGCAAAATTTAATGAATTTTACAACTTTCTTTGATGTGAATATTTCATATGGATCAATTCCCATCCATTGGGTTAACTAGGTAACCGGGCGTGATGCTTGTGGATTTTCTAGAACAGTCACTTAGGTAATTTATGTTTCTTCAATGCAACAACAACTTCTCCTCCAAAATACATTATTGGTGCTCCACCAGGTTGCCATCACCCTCATGTTGATGTTCAAGGTCGAATGGACCTAGTCAACCGTCTATATTGAGCATCCCCCTGCTTGGAGATTTCCCTTATAGGCAAACAATCAATGATGCACCCTTTTTGTTCCTTGTTTCGTTGGGGATAGGTGGAGACTGTAGCTTTTGTTTTATTTCGTTGGCTTGCTTAGAAGTTTTATTTTTTATTAGCCCTTTTGACAACTTGATATTTTTGTCTACAATAAATTTTGAATACATACTTGTGTTATTAATTGCATGGCATTTATTTCTATTTGTTTGGCATGATATTGAAATTCACATTATATGATTGTAGTTTTCACAAACTTCATGCTTTGTTGTGGTTGTTGATAGAAAAATGGATGGAGGTTACATCAGCATGAGTGCAAGGCAATTACTAGTCTCAAGGAGGAGAAACAACAAACACCTACACCTTCATTGCAATTGATGTTGAGACTCCTTATCAAGAGAAAACTGCAAAATGCTGGGGTAAATGTTTTCACCAATGCATGGCAACAAGATTTGAGATTTTATAGTTTTTTTGATCTTTTAGGAAGAAATGGTTCGGGGAAAGTATTAACTCCATACTGGAGAACAACTTGATATAATTCCATAGAAAAGAGTTTCCCTTGCAATTCATTGATGAGAACTAGTGTAGAAGTATTCTTACATGTAATTCTTATCTTTTTTGTTCATGACTAATTTCTACAAAAGACAACCACATCATGTCTTAAAAGGGAAAAAGATAAATCATACACTAATAAGACATTATTACTATTATTGGACTAATCAACGAAATCATCAAACTAAATTTAGTTGCAAGGGACAAAGATTACTTGACTCTTTGGGACAAAGATAGTGTATGATTTTATGCATGCCATCTCTCTCTCTCTCTCTAGTAATTTGTATGCTAAATCCATCATATCTAATCTCATTAAGCCAAAAATTCTTTAGGGAACTAGCCAAAGGCCATTGACCCTTATTCAAGCATTTGTATTTCATTAATTCTAATCAAGTATATTTCGTAAAACACTTGGAAGCAATGAATATGGTATTCAATGCACATTTTTTGGATTGGGTCTTAAATAAATTTGAAACAAAACTCAAGAAATGGCATCATTGAGATATTTCACTAGCCAGAAGTATCACCCTGCAGGAAATTTTTTCACTGTATGTTAGCCTTTAGGTGTACTAATCCTCTTTCCTCTTCCTGACTGTGACAGGCTACTGAAAGTTAGAACAACTATGGATCTGTAACTGGTTAGCCTATGGCCAAAACTGATTCACCAACTTGGATCTCTAATTATGTTGGAAAATAAAACAACACACAAAAAATAACATAGAGATTCTTTTACTTGGGAAACCCAAATGAGAAAACTGACATGGAATGGTTTGATTGGCCTTTTGTTCTTCTTATAGGAAATGTTACATCAATGGCATTACATTCTCAACAAAGATTTCATGCACATACCCCTTCAGTTGCAGATTTCTTCAGAGATAGTCTTCATTCCACCCTGGACAAGATCATGTTCGACCTTTGCCCTCTTGGTCATTCATGTCATTCTGCCTAATGAATGACATTAAATTCATATATGCATGCATGCCTATATAATGGACTATATAATATGTTCTTCCTCACCAAATTCAGCAGCTCTTCTTCTTCAGTGAATTCTGCAGTTTTGCAACAGATTGTCTTCATTCCAGCTTGGACAAGATCATGTTTAGCCTTCTGCCCTTGTTGATTTTACCCCCTATAATTCAGTCACTGAAATAATTGCCAATAATTTACTAAAACACATAAATTATACTAGCTGATATAATTCTGGAAATTATGCAGATTACCTACAACTGAGTTAGAAATCAGATTTTTAACAGCAGAAGCAACACAGAAATCACACACATAAATTGGACAACACAGGAGTTACCTTGGAAACCTCTGTGTGGGGAAAACCTGCAAAGAGGGGGCTCTATTGTGGGCGTCCAAGAGAAATTACAACAGCAGAAGAAATGAAAATTTCTTACAGCAACCTTTCTCACTCCTTCTCAGCTAAAAAAACAGCCCAGCAAAACTGCTGTAAGGCCCAGGTACAAAGTGCCCAGTACTGCCCAGCAAGTACAACAAATGTACAACCTTAGTAAAGCCTGTACGTACTACGATCTGTACTATTTCAGCCTAGGACGGCCTGCACAGTAGCTGGTAGGTACGGCCTATGTATGGCTTGGCTGGCTGAAGAATTTTGACCCAAATTTGGCTTGCTGCTGTTGATGTTTGGACAACATCGGGAAAACATTTTCTTAGAATAATAATTAATTATATAATTATTGATTATTAAATATCATATATAATAAGTAAATGATAATAATAAATAGTTATTGATTATTCAAGGGACGCATCCTTTCATGGATGGTCACCATATGTTCCCTATATATGGAACACTCATCATTGTAATAATATATCGATCATATCTCATATGAAGAAAAACAACATGGTATCAGAGCGGGACTGGGCTTGACTCCTTCACAGGAGGCCCCAGGAAAATGAGAGTAGAGTAAAATGTTGGGAGTGTTAAATTTATGGGGTTGTTACAATCTCTATGTACAACATATTTACTTTTTACTTCTACCTAACTTATAGAAAGAATTCCATAAATTATGGTGGGCAGTAATTTATAGTAAAAATGTCTAATTACCTAAATATGAGGAATGTAATGCATATTTACTTCTACCTATATTTATGCAAAGAATCACATGAATTATGGAGGAACAATTTAACATAGTCAAATACTATGTGGATGGATTATAACCAAATTAATCTTTGGGTAGTGTTGCTGTCCTTATACACACTTGCAAACGTGAGCTTGAGTTCGGCTCACTTAGTGTGTCCTTGGAGGCACAATGCCTAGGTTCACAGCCCACACTGTCACTTTGACCGGAACGTCTTTCGTCCAGGCTTACTCCTAGGGAAGCC
>JASDQU011314598.1:8479-18701 GCA_032191745.1 Picea mariana
CCCTCCCATACCTAAACTTGGTCAATTGTATAGGGTCTTCGAGCATTTGTTTAATTTTATGAGGTATTTTTGATGCACATGTTTAGGTGCCTTGCTTATTATATTTGGTTTACACTTGTCATGATATATTTGACTTGAGATCTTTGGAGGGTGTACCCTTTTGTTTTGCAAGACCTTGCTTGCTGGCCAGTTTTGGAAGAACAAGCCTAGATTGGGCTTCCATGGAGAAAAAATCCAACGGGTTGGATGTTGTAGGCCCGCACACCAGATCATAGAGACATGCCTTTGTAGGCTTACATGGCATCATGGAGGATCTTATCCAACCCCTACTTCCCAAACGACTTGCCTAGGAGAGGCAAAACGTCATATTTTGAGGCTTGACGTCATGCTTGAGGGGGTTTGATGGTGATGGAGTTATTGTACATTGAAACTTGGCATATATTGACCAGAGGATACATGTATTGACACTAGCACAAGATGAGGAGGCTCAAGGATCCCCAACGACCTCCATCCTCTTTTCCAACGACTTACTGAAAGTGTCAAAACGCCCCCTAAAGGGGTGACGTCATCTTATTTTTAGGGTTTCTATTGTGTTAAAGTGAAAATTAAATATTATTATTTGATGTAAGGGGTAAGATAAGGGTTTTTGATCCCTTATATTATTTTTTACCCTTTCTAAGTGGAGAAACTATGTCTTAAGACTTTTGTATAAATAGAGATCATGTGAATCTCATTTCATAACATAACTCTCCCATTGTGAGAAGTACTTGGCTTAAATTTTTGCTATTCTTGGGAAATATGGTGTTTCTCTCTTGTGAAAATGTCTTTTGGTGATATCCCTTGATGAAGGATGGAGTTAAGTAAAGTGCACCTCTTGGAAGCTTCTTGTCTTGATATTGAATGGCAATTTGCTTGGTGAAACTAGGGTTTTGATATCTCTCTCTTCGAATTGGTAAGGAAAAATATACATTATTAATTGTTTCTTTCTCTTTCTTGGTTATGGTTATTGGAAAACCTAGGAGGAGTATGTTAGATACACCTTACATTAAGCTTCATCTAAATTTCTAAAGTTAACAAGTTATTTTGCAAGGGTTGCTAGGAGGAATACGAGTGTGTATACCCTCTTATATTTACCCTAAGTTTGATTGGCATACCCTAGGGAGTAAAAGGGCTTACACCCATAGGGTAGTTGTTGATATAACTCTTTAATCCAAGACCCCATTCACCCATTTTTAAAGGCACTAATATGAATATTTTTGCATTGGATAAATAAAATAGTGCATTAGAAAACGTGAATTTTTTCCCTATTAACTTTTTGCAATCTTGGTTTTGTTTCTTGTGCCTAGCACACCTCTAAACCACTAGGACGTACCCTCTAAATGGGTATTTCTTGCTTCTGTTAAAAAATTTCATATTCAGAAATTAGGGCTGTAGAAACCCTAATCAAACTTTCTTAAATAACTCTGAACTCAATCGCTAAAAATTGATAAGATTTTTCCCATATAACCTAGTAATCATAGTGCATCTTTTGGTGGATTTTTGGAAAGTTTTGATGGTTGAATATATTGTTGTAATAACTTTTTTCTTACATCCATAAGGCTGATTAATATTTCTATAGAAAGTGTTTACAACAACATTACCTTCTATGATAGTATCTTGGTCTTTGAATCTTGAGTTTCACTAGTGTTTAGCTAGTTTATGTCTTGCATATTTTACTTGATTTCTAGCACTTGTTTAGTAGATTATTGTGCCATTTCATTGCTAATATATACTGTTACTATCTGTTGCACTAAGGACAACAAGCTTAACTCGCTTGTCCACTTGATATATTGCATTGTATACTTGGTTTTCCTTATGTCTCGGGCATGTATTATCTCCTTGCAGGGCACTCAAGGCTTTGAAAACCTCAAACAACCCTCAAAAATCATCACCAAGGTCCCTTTTCCATCTAGAAACCTGACCTCTAGGGGAATCCGTTCATCTCATCACACTTTCCACCTCATTCCCCCCTAGGGTCACTGGGATTCCCCCCTTGAGGTGACCACTTCACCTCTAAAGTGATGGGACCACCTGCGTAAGGTGACATTGGGTAGGTGCTCTCTTATTTGTCACCATTTGTTGGTTGGGTCGAGATTTTCCCAACCTACAACTTGTGCAATAACAAACTGACATATTAAAAAAAAAATGTGTATCCATAATAGAGAAAAAAATCTAGAATTAGCAGCTCGCTTCTTCATTACAAGGTGACATAAATTCAAATAAATATAGTGTTGTAGTAATAATAGTTATATCAGATAGAACCCAAGAGCAATTATGAACTGAATAATTATAAGGAAAATTATTGATTTAAACCTTGAAATTGATATAAATAGTTCTTGGCACATTTATAATCATAAATGACCACAACACTACATCTATACTTTTTTCAATATATCGGTTGAAAATATTACTACAATAGAATATTAGTATGCCTAGACATTATCTCTTGGCGTTGGCTAAACATTTTACCTTTTGGTTTTTTTGGTCGATATCTAGCGATGTAAATCTTGACAAAATAATTATTTTTTGTTGTTTAAATTGCATTTATGAATGCATAATTGGATTGAGCATGCTGAAAAACCTTTGGGGCACTCCGATTATACAAACTTAGCCACTCAAATATGCAAATCCAATTATTCCTCATCGGATTTCGAGCAAAATTAAACGGAAAAAATAGTTGGAAAAGAGCTAAAAGGTAGAATGTTTAGATTTGCATTATCTCTTATTTTTATTGCTTCTATATTTATGAAATTATGTTTAAATCTATTATAGTAAAATAATTAATTAGAAATTATTGTATTACATGTCTTACTTAACGAGAAAATAATTGAAATTTTAGTGTTATTATTATTAGTAGTATTTGTAACTAAAAATTTGTATAGTATCTCAAAAAATTGGCTTTATTAACAATTATATATTTATATATAAACACACACACACACACATTTTTTGTTCAATATAGTGTTTCCTATATAGATTTTGTTTTTTGAATTATGTTTTATTTGAATTCTTTAGATCATTCTTTTCAATCTTGTTCCAAATAAATACAAATTCTTAGACTAGTTGTTGTACGAAAAAACATAATATGGAGTTTCTATGTTATAGATTATTGTCTCGCAATAGAAGATCGGTTTTGGTTAAATCAATTCTGTAAAGTATTGTAGTCTATTGGTTTTCATTGGCACATATCTTGAAAGGAATGCTAAACAAAATCAGAAAGAAATGTTTCAACTTTTTGTGGACAAGTAAGTGGGAAAAAGAGGGAATTCCTCTTGTCAAATGGTCCAATTTAGCTAATCAAAAGGAGGCAAGTCATTGTGGTTTGAAGAATAATTTCATTTTTAGTCAAGATTTAGGTGTAAAGAGTATGTGTATATTGATCCACAAGGAAGGCTTATGGGGGGATATATAACGAAACGAAAATATATAAATAAAGTTTTGTGGAAGAATAGATAAGAAAAGAGAGGAAGTCTACAAAGGGAGCTTCCATAATCTGGAAATCATTCACCAAAGATTTCATTTTGGTTGGTGGATGATTAGCTTGGAAGTTCAAGAGAGGGAATAGAGTTAGAATAGGAGAAGATATTTGTATAAGATGCTCGGGGAAATATAATTTTTTTTACCCTTTTCTTGAAATTTTACATGACATGAGTATCTTCAGTTTAGAAGATGCTTCTTCTCAAAATGAAATAGTGGAATGGGGACAAGGATGGAAATATAAAAGAGATTTATTTGCAGAATGAACTAGTTGAGGAACAGACATAGTGTATCATCCAATCAAAACATAATGTAATGATGCTTAATGAATGAGAAGATGAGATTAAAAGGTCTAATTTAAAACAAAGGCTTAGCGGTTTACAAAACTAAATTAGATTATGCTACCATAATGGAAGAAGAAGAGGCAGGGCAAAATATGGTAGTGAAAGAAAATATGGAAACTTAATAGACCCTAATAACAAGAATTTTTATGTGGCTAGCATTGTCAAATGAAATTTTAACATAGGATAATGGGAAAAAAAACATTGGAATAGCCTTGGAAGATGTATTATGTGTAAAGTCAATGAATAATGTTACAGTCAACCATATTTTTGTAAAATGTCCATACCTTAGGGAGGTGTGGAATGAATCTCTCAAGTTATCAAATAGTAGTAACAAATGGGAAAGACATTCTTTGATAGAATGTTCTCAGAACTAGTTTAATGACAAATCTGAAATAACTCATAAAGCTTTCCCTTGTTTTGTTTTATGGCATCTATGTCTTACAAGAAATAACATGATTTTCAAGGAAACACTACTACATTTGTACCCAAAATCCGACGGCCAATTTTTCTGAAATTCGACAATTATGCATCTATAATCTGACGACATTAGTTTTTTTTAAACGTTGGTGGAACTTCGTCGGATATGTGACCGACCAAATTAGTTGTTGGTCCGTCGACACATCCCCATTGAATATCCTGCTGCATTTTCTTGAATATTTAATATCATGATCCGATGAATATCTGACACCCAAACCGTCAGTTAATTGTCTGGTGAAGACGTCGGTTAACCGCCTCTTAAAGACGTCGGATCCATGGCAGAGCCATCGATGACCCGACCCCGACAACCATCAAATCCATGGTAGTGTCATATATTATCCAACCCCTACAATCGTCAGATCTATGGCCCATCGGTCGGAGGGTTCCATTATGGTTTGCGCTAAGCTGGTGCCTATAGGCATCAGACCTATAACAAAGTTGTCAGTCACATGCTCATGGAAGTCAAATATCTAATGGGTACTGATATTTAAAAAAAAACAAAATAAAATACCTATAATAGGGATATACTATTTTTATTTCACCAACACAATCTATGTGGAAAAAAAGTTTTGTTTTCTATTTTTTGTGTGATTATAAGAGAAAATTGTTTCAAATTCTAATCATCAACTGGTAGACAAAACTCTATTAATGTGAGATATATAGACAAACCTGTATTAATGTGAGATATAATGACAAAAGAAACATTATATTGGGTATGTGTTATATTCTTTGCACAAGTAGAGGTGTTTGCATTGCACTGGGTGCATAGGGGGATTTGAGTGGGGGGTGAAATCCCTCCATGCAAGGGTTCGAGGGCAGCGCCCTCGAGAAATTTTGTTTTCCTTGGGAAACATGTCACATTTTTGCCTCATTTTTCATGTTGTATCAATTTTCGTGTCCATTGTTGGGCAGTTTTTTGGCACATGTTTTTTTCCCAATGGTTTTCTATTTCCAATTAAGTAATTAGGGTTGTTGACTAATCCAGGTCATTGGGTTAGGGTTTTGGATGTCATTGGATCCTATATGTATATTGTATTGTAAACAATGTATCACTATGAATGAATATAGATGTTGGTTTTCCTGGTTTGGGTTTCCAGGGGAAAAAACTCTGTGTAATGTTTTTATTTTCCATTGTATCTTTTATGTTCTTTTACTGAAAATCTTTTTGCAGTAAATATTGTACAATATTAAAATCTACATTTGGTATCAAAGCTTTGTTGGCTTCAAGGGGATGCCTTTGTGGTCAAGGGTTTGGCTTGGTACTGTGATGAGCCTTGTTACAGTGGGAGATCTGTGGTATTGTTTTTTCAGGTGAAAAGAAATGGCGAGCAATTCGGAAATGGAGATCAAGAAGTTTAATGGGAAAAGTTTTGAGCTGTGGAAGCTCAAGATGGGAGATCTGTTGGTGGACAAAGATTAGTGAATCACGGTAGATCCAGGTACTGCACCTACAGGAACTTCAGCAGATGACTGGAAAAAGTTGGATCGGAAGGCGAAGAGCACAATCTGACTGTGTCTCTTAGATTCAGTGTTATTGAATGTGTCATAGGAATCTACAACCAAGGATTTATGGGATAAGTTGGGGAAGTTGTATCAGTATAAGTCCCTAGTAAATAAACTATTCCTAGGAAAGAAGTCATATAACTTGAGGATGAGAGATGGAGACTCAGTTGCAGAGCATTTGAACGCTTTCAATACTACAGTAAGTCAATTAGTATCTATTGAGATTGAAATTTCAGATGAAGATAAGTGTATCGGTTTATTATTTTCTTTACTAGACTCGTGGGATATTCTGGTTGTGGCCATAGGTAGTAATACAACTGCCTTGAAGTTTGATGAAGTGGTCTCGTCCTTGTTGTCGGAGGAGATGAGATGAAATAATATGGAAGGACAGAGCACAGATGCATTATTTGCAAGAGGACGCTCCCAAGAAAGAAATAGATCTAAGTTCTCAAGTGGGAGATCTAAGTCTAAGGGTAGATCTAAATCTCCCAGAAAGTTTGTAAAGGTATGTTGGAGATGTGGAAAAGAAGGGCACTACAAAAAGCAATGTAGATCCAAAATGGAGAAAAATAAGAGATCTGAAGAATTTCCTTCTACAGAAGAAAATACCTCCAAGGAAGAAGGAGGGGATGTGTACTTGGCTTATTCAAACACACATTTGTATCATGAGGCATGGTTGGTTGACTCATGTGCATCATTTCATATGACTCCCCACAGGGAGTGGTTCTATGAATATGAAAGGTATGATGGAGGTAATGTTTCCTTAGGTGATGATTTGACAACCACAATCATAGGAGGAGGAAAAGTCAAGTTGAGGCTCATAGATGAAAGGATTAGAAAACTGCCTATTGTTATGCACATCCTAGGTTTGGCCAGAAATTTGATTTATGTAAGNGGACGATGCAAGGGTAAAAACAATATTTGAAAAGGAAACATGCAGGATGGTTTGAGAAACAATGGTATTGTTGAAGGGAGTTCAGTTTGGAACTCTATATAAGCTGCAAGGAAGCACTATTAATGATGGGTGTAATAGTTCCATTGTTCCTGATATTGGAGTTGAAGAAGAAAGAACTCCTACAATCGACGGAGAAAAGGTTATGTTGTGGCATCAAATATTGGGGCATATCAGAGAGAAGGGTCTTCGACTACTACATGGTAAAGGTATGGTTGAAGGTATGTCTAATTTATCTCTGGATATTTATTTCTATGAACATTGTGTATATGGGAAGCGGAATCGGGTAAGATTCCCCTCCGGTACAATGAGGGCAGAAGGAAGTTTACATCTAGTTCACAGTGACGTTTTTGGACCTATGTTGGTCCCATGATTGGGAAAATCTATGTACTATGTCTCATTTATAGATGACTTCTCGAGGAATACTTGGATATATTTCCTCAGGAAGAAATCTAACGTCTTTGACAAGTTTAAAGAGTTTAAGGCTCTTGTTGAGAATGAAACAAAGAAAATAATTAAGGTGTTGAGGACAGATAATGGAGGAGAGTTCTGCAGGAATGAATTTGAAGAATTTTGTAAGAAGTGTGGTATAGCAAGGCAAAAGACTACTCCATATACACCTTGGCAGAATGGAGTTAGGGAAAGAATTATGGGTAGAGGCAGTGGGTACTGCATGTTACCTAATCAACAAATCACCCTCATCATCATTGGATGACAAGACTCCACAAGAGGTATGGACTAGTAAGAAACCTTCTCTCACACATCTCAAGGTATTAGGTTGTGATGCATATGTTCATGTTGCAAAGGAAAACGGGAGTAATCTAGATAAGAAGGTTGAAAAGTGTATCTTTATTGGATATAAATATGGTCTCAAATGTTATAATCTTTGGAACCCAGAAACTAAGAAGGTAGTGTATAGTCGAGATGTGGTATTTAGAGAAATGAAGGATGTTGTTAAACAGGAATTCCTACCAAGTAAGGAAGAACTAGAGAAAATAGAATTTGATTTAAAGGATGATGAATCAGACTCTATAGAAGAAAAAGAATCGGAAGAAGAAGATCCTCATACTCCAATATTGAGGAGATCGGTTTGAGAAAGAAGGCTATCGGAAAGGTATACTCCATATGATTTTCGTTCAAATTTTTCTTTGTCTATTACTGATGATGATCCTAGAAATTTCAGGGAGGCAGTGGATTCAGAGGATGGAATTCTCTGGAAAAAGGCCATGAACGAAGAAATGGTAGCCTTGGATAAGAATGAGGCTTGGGATCTAGTGGAGTTGTCGACTGGAAGAAAACCCATTGGCAGCAAATGGGTATTTAAAAAGAAGTTGAATGTAGAAGGAAAAGTGGAGAAATACAAAGCTCGGTTAGTAGCAAAGGGTTATTCCTAGGTTGAGGGAATTGATTTTGGTGAGATTTTTTCTCTTGTTGCCATGTTAACCTCTATAATATTTATGTTATATGTTGTTGTTGCATTTGATTTTGAAGTAGAACAGATGGATGTAAAGACAACATTACTATATGGGGATCTGGAAGAAGAAATCTATATGAAGCAACCATATGGTTATGTTGTGAAGGGAAAGGAGTTGGTATGCAAGGTGAAAAATTCCTTGTATGGTTTAAAACAATCACCAAGGATGTGGTATCAAAAATTTGATACTTATATGATGGGACTTGGCTTCGCAAGAAGCAAAGAGGATCATTGTGTGTATTTTAAATTAATTGGTGATCATTTGATTTATTTGTTTTTGTATGTGGATGACATGTTGCTGATAGGAAACAACAAGGAGATTATTCAGGATGTGAAAACTCAGTTGTCCTCTAAATTTGAAATGAAGGATCTCGGTGCTTCAAATTTCATTTTGGGCATGGAAATTAAAAGAGATCGGAAAAAGAGGAAACTCTAGTTAAATCAGAGAAAATATGTCCATATAATATTGCAGAGGTTTAATATGTAGAAATGTAAACCGGTCAAGGTTCCTATTCTTGTTGGTGTAAATTTATCTGTGGATCAGTGTCCCAAGACACAGGAAGAGGAGGAGGACATGTCTCATGTTCCATACGCGAGTGCAGTTGACAGTTTGATGTATGCAATGGTGTGTACTAGACCGAACATTGCACATGCAGTGGGATTTTTGAGCAGGTATATGTCAAAACCAGGGAAGGAGCATTGGATAGCAGTAAAAAGGGTTTTCAGGTATTTGTGTGGCACTTCTAGTTATGGATTGTGCTACCAAGGAAGACCGGGATTTGATAGAGTGGTGGATATACATGTCTTTGTGGATGCAAACTGGGTTGGATATTTGGATCGTAGGAGATCTACAAGTGGGTATGTGTTTAACCTGTTTGGAGGAGCAATAAGTTGGATGAGCAAAAGACAGGTTGTAGTAGCACTTTCAACTACAGAAGTTGAATACATGGCAACCACTCATGCAAGTAAGGAAGCAGTATGGTTACAAAGATTGTGTTCAGGTATTGGGTTGCTACAACAAGATGTAAGGATAGATTGTGACAATCAGAGTGCAATTTTTTTGGCAAAGAACCCAACTTATCTTTCAAAGACAAAGCATATTGATATTCAATATCACTTTGTGAGAGACATGGTTGAAGAAAATAAAGTATTGTTGATGAAGGTGGACACTTTGAAGAATGTTGTAGATCCATTAACAAAATATGTGAGCACTGAGAAGTTCTCTTGGTGTAGAGGATCCATGGGCATTGTTGCCTTGGATTGTTGACTATGTAACCATGTAACCCCCTGTATGCAAAGAAAACAACAAGTGGGAGAATGTTGGGTATGTGTTATATTCTTTGCACAAGTAGTGACGTCTGTGTTGCACCGGGCGCGCATGGGGGGTGCAGAGGGGTGAAATTCCCCCGTGCGGGGGTTTGAGGGCAATGCCCCTGAGAATTTTTTTTCCTCGAGAAACGTGTCACATTTTTTCCTCTTTTTTCTTGTTGCCTCGATTTTCATGTCCATTGTTGGGCGGTTTTTTGCCTATGGTTTTCTATTTCCGGCTAAGGAATTAGGGTTGTTGACTAATCCAGGTCATTGGGTTAGGGTTTTGGATGCCACTGGCTCCTATATGTATATTGTATTGTAAACAATTATCACTATGAATGAATATAAAATATGTTGTTTTTCCCGGTTTGTGTTTCCAGGGGAAAAATATCTGTGTAATGTTTGTATTTTCCATTGTATATTTTTTGTTCTTTTACTGAAAATATGTTTGCAGTAAATATTGTAAAAGGTTAAAATCTACACAATCTACATCTTTTAAAGTGAAATAATAACACTTAGACCATTCTCATTCTCTCCATACATACATCTATAAATGTTGAGTTTAAACCTTTGTATTTGAATGTAAAAAATGTAAACTTCTTGATTGAAATTCATCACCAAGAATGAATGGGTCTACTCTAATAC
>JASDQU011314599.1:21204-34704 GCA_032191745.1 Picea mariana
ACAGTCATTAAAAATCAAAAGCATAGATGAGACAGTGAAATATAATTAAAGCTTGACTCATCGAATTTAAATTAATTTATCTTCTCTTATTTTCTCTTTATGCGATATATATTACAAGTTTTGATATATTAGCGAAAATGAATCTTCCCAGCCATTTCTCTATTCCATACTTAAGACACTTTTTTTTATTGCAGGTTCTCGAATATGCGGGCTCACGTTTGCACCTCCATTTTTATGTGTCCTGCAAACATTACCCAGACTTCTGCGATATACAAATTTCCCTCTGGACTGTCCTATCATACCCTCTTTGGTGTTACACGTATTGCACTCAAAAAAAATATTAAGACATACAATTTGACCCTCGCACCCTCACCTCGAACAGTTGTACCTTGTAACCCTATTTTGAAGCACACCCGATCGATTTCCATAATTAGACACTCCTTAACTTCTTTTTCGCGTCCCCCAATTATTTCTCTATTCCATACTTACGCCACTTTTTTGATTGCAGGTTCCTAGATAGGCGGGCTCACGTTTGCACCTCCATTGTTCTGTTTCCTGCAAACATTACCTAGACTTCCGCAATATACAAATTGCCCTCTAGATTGTCCTATCACACCCTCTTCAGTGTTACGCGTATTGCACTCAAAAAGTTCTGAGACATACAATTTGACCCTCGTGCCCTCACCTCGAACAATTGTACCTTGTAACCTTATTTTGAAGCTCGCCCGACCGCTTTCCATAATTAGACACTCCTTAAATTCTTTTTCACGTCCCCGCGACCTCCGTACTTCTTTCTTACTATGAAATTAGAAACCTTTCATACTAACAGCCCAGCATTCAGGAACCGTCAACATTGTCATTAATGATCGAAATGCTCGAGGAGATCTATGATTATTACGCATTAAACCAAGATCTGTGGAGAGTTATATTGTCCCTTCTGATTGTTCATCTCAAACATGGGTCATCGCTTTGGCCCGTTCAAGAAATCTACAATGCTTAATCGCTCATTGCCATATCCGTCATGTTCACACTTCTATGTGTGCAATTACTATTCTTTAATGTTAACAACACATCATGCAACAACAGTCGAAATTGTCATTAATGAGAGAAAGTCTCGAGGAGATCTCCCATTCATATGCATTGGACCAAGATTTGCGCAGCGTTATATTATCCCTTCCAACTTTTCATTTCATTCACAGTCTGGAGAAAACAAACGTTCTTGTAAACTTATGGTAGTAGGTCGACAACAATTTTGTGGAGATACAGTAAATATCTTCGGACAACAAGACCAAAACTTCTAGTGGTCCAAGGCATACTTTTACTATTCATCCTATTCTACCCAGAACAAAGTGATTTTGACCTCTGGAATTGCTCGTGCAGGTTGTGTCCCTGAGGTTTTTTACTGTAAGGAGGTGGTCTCTTGGTGCGTCAAAAAATATATTCCAAGACAAAGAATTATTCCACTGCATGACCATTCTCCTATTTCTTTTTCACCTCAGGTCTTTCGCAAGATGTTAAAATTGTCGGAGCCAACATTGACCTTTAGAGGACAAGACTACAACAAGTTCCTAGAAAAACATGATAAGGGGTTGGACATCTTAGCAGAGTTCCTTGAAGACTCGAAAATAGTTCTTGAAGATATCAAAAAGTTGCAGGTAAGTTCCTTTAGAAATCCATTATGGTAAATTGCTTGGTTGTTTACAAGAATAATGGGACAGGCGTCCACGACAAGAATTTCCCATATAATTATTTATATTTTGTACTTCACAGTCAAGGAACAACTCATTTTTTATTGGGGGAAGCTAATTTCCATTGAAATCTGTTCCCATTTGTCACGCTTCAAAGAATTGAATAAATTTTATATGACATCGTACTTGATTTTCGCAATAGTGCATTGTTGTCCATTTCCAAAACTGTCTCTTTCCAAGAAAATAAACTGTGGATTTGACCCAGTAACATTGTGGTACTAGGAMTTGTGGAGGCACAAGGCATCCCATTGTTTTTATGAATTTTTTAATGACTTTGTCTTAGTTTTCAAAGATTTATTATTAGGGAAGGATGCTTCRCGGATGTCTGGCTAGGCAACCAAATTTTTGAATAGGAAGGGCACACTTGAACAAAAKGAAAATCACAATGTACTAATGGCCTTTGGATCCAAGGAAAATCCTTATTTTCTTCCATGCCACATCACAGACAAGATGTTTGTTGTAGAAATAGCATGGAAATACAACCACTGGTTGCATTTTTTCYATGACAAGGAAAAAAAAAAGTTCATTCCTCTGCCTTGGAAAGTCGGTGACTTCGTGTGCAGAAACGTCAACAAGATTGACGAATTCGYAGGCCATTTCAAGAACTTGAACCTAACATATGTTGAAAGTCTAAAAGGGTTCGACCTTAATGGGATTTTTCGAGAACATTTACTAGCACTTGKCTTTAGCAWCTCTTTTATCCATAGACGCATGACCGAAGACAGGGACARTGACGACAACAATCCTGCTTCTGGCGATTGCGATGTAGAGACATTGCAAAGCACGAATGGATTGTACATAAAATAGGGAAAAGTATCCAGTGAGAAGAGTGCCCAGTCCCCCACCAGCACTCCCAAGAGAACKAAATCATGGAGCATCGCTTCAACAACCCACCCCAGTAAGAAACCAACCCAAAAATATTCAAAYGGAGAGGAGATAAGAACCCTCCTCGCATAAAAATTGATAGTTCTCACAAAATTCCACTGACGAAGAAGAGAAAAAACAATGTAGRGCAKGCAGATGAAACCAAAATTGAAAGTGAACAGTTGCAACTTGAAATTGAAACTGAGCACATGCACAAAAATGGTCCGTCTTCAATGGAAATAGATGAGACTTACATTTTTGTCGAAGATGAATCCTTCATATTCTAGAACATTGATTTTGACAGCCAATCTAAAAATATGGTCATTGAAAAGAGAGATGTAACAAATAGGAAAGGAAAATCTTGCACAGAGATTAACTTTAGGAAAATGTGGTCGTCCAAAATCTCCCTATTTCACTGCGTAACCAATGATTCTCTTGATGATTTCATTCGAGGAATTGAAGCGGAGAACGCCAGACTGAAATACCGAGTCAAGGAATTTGAGGAAGAATTCATTGCTACCCCAAAGTTTGTCAGTCCTTTAGCAAAAAACATGTCTGCTACCACTGTAGCCAAGATAAAAGTATCCTCCACCCTCCTTGCATCGTCTAGAGACCTTGTAGAGAATAACATCAAGAAACGAATGCATCTAGTTACTGAAGCCTAGGAAACATCACAAAATATAGCTTCCTTCTGAAAGAGGGCAAATGATTTGCAGGAACATTTGCAGGCGGATTTAAAAAATGATCAACATTTCTATGAACATGTGCTGACCCATTTTTTCAACCATTCCATCAAAGCATGTTGGCAAAAGAAAGTTAAGAACCTGGACCTCATTGTCGAATCATGTAGACAAGCCATATTAGAAAAGGAAGAATTATTCACAAACTTGATCCAAATAGACTTAGCTAGAAGTATCAGCGAGGTTAAAGACCCAAACTTAATTCTCAAATCCTTGTCAATGACCAAAGAAGCCTTCGATGAACAACTTGATATTTTAAAGGGGTTGAATTTTAAAATTTTTACAGCATCGTTGAATATCGTGTAGATGAGATCGAAAGTTGGGTACTGGACTATTCGACACGCAATGAAGAAATTGAATAGAGTCTACATAACATTTCAATGGATATAAGGAAATTAGAAAATGACCTTTTTGACATAGAAGTCCAGGATGAAATCAACATGGCCCCCATGAGAAGCTACATTGAAGAATGGTTCCAACGGAGAATGGACAACCTCATCTAAGAAGGGAAACAACCGGTTGACACGATTCCAGTGTCCGTCGACGACAGCAACAAAAACACATCGGCTTCATAGTAAGTCTATACTAATGTCATATTGTTTTCTTTATCAATCCAGTTATTATACCTCTTTAAATAGAAAAATCTAACCAAACACTCATAACTTCCAATTTCTTCTTTTCAGGTCTTCCTCTCTACCGTCGTGCATTTCTTCTTTCTACATTACTAATTCTTGTACTTATTTCTTTTTATGGTCTGTGGGAGCCCCAATCCCAGTCTATATGAAAAACGCATTTAAATTTCTAGAAATATGCAACATATTCCATAAATATGTAACATACATTATTAATTTTTGATAAATTTCAAAGAAAAATAATACGGAAATGCTAAATTTTTTGTGTCCAGGAACCTTTGTTGCAAGACATTATTAGTATTCTATTGTATTCGAATGTTTAATGTGTATGCTTCAGAAATACCTTTGTTGCAAGACATTATTAATATTCTATTGTGTTTGAATGTTTGGAACAAAAACATAAATATGGAATAGATTCCAAAAATATTTGAATACCTACTTATCTTCAAATACGTTGAAAGATCTTGGAACCATTTCATTTAATTTTACTTTAATGTATTTTAATTTTATGCCTATTCTATTGTATTTGAATTTTTAATATCTATTCCAGATTTTTGATAGTCTTCAAAGAAAACAGGAACCTTTGTTGCTTCAGAAATATGGAACAGATCTGACCTTTGTTTAATATTCTATTGTATTTGAATGTTTATTGTCTATGCTTCTTGGTCTTTTTTCCCAAGAACCTTTGTTGCAAATCATTTACACAAAAGTTTTCTAAGTACCATGTTTAAATTATATACACCCTAGGAAAAAACTTCCTCGTTCGCATATTAACGTGATGCGCCCGTTGCCACAAATTCATCCTCTGCATGGATACCACGTGTACTTTAACTTGCTTCCCACGTGTCTGTACTCAGTCCCACCATAGCAATGCATTTATTCCCATTCCAACCTGGCAGGGACTACGTTGCCATGCAACACTTGTTACGCATAACAACTAACAATCATATTTTGTGAAGGTTTAAACTGTTTTGCTAGGATATTGACAATTTTCCACTCTCTCGTATTTGTATCCTTTATCTCAAGGCATTTAAAAACAATTCCCATAAAACAATTATATAGAAGGTTCACAAAGCATATTTGAGATACATTTGAATTTTAATAGAAGAGACACTTTGTCCTAAATTTTGTCATTATTATTGTAATTAATTTTGTCATTAATTTCGTAAGTTCTACTTATTATGTGATTTATGGTGAATAGTGTTGCCTATTTATATATCTTCACACTAGGAGATTTCAAGTTTATTATGAAGACTAGATGTGTTTTCCTTTTCATTAGAGAAGTTTCTTAGTTTTGGAAGAAGTTACATACCTTGAAATTTGACTCTCAAAATGAAGTTAGGTTCCTTGGCCAATGGATTTTAATGTGTGGAAGCTTTTGCGAAACCTTCCAACAAAATACCTAGTTGCTATTGCTTCTGTTAGACTCTCATGTGTAATCCCCCTTAATTTGAAGGTACATGTTTGAAATCATAATTGTTAACTTTAGTGATGTTTATGACCCTTTTAAAAATAATTTTTAAAGAGTTCTCAAGTTAGATTTGTATTTGGATATGTGACCTTCTTTAGAAGTCTTGGTTACTAGTTGCAAGTCTCGAAGGTGAATATTAACACTTTGTAAGTGATTTTTCTAGTTTCAACCCCACTTCTTCAACCATTTGAACATCCCCTTATGCAACAAGTGTTAGTAATATTATTAAAGCTAATGGAAAATTGATCATTAATGAATGATGTTCATGGGAGGTGGGTGATGGTTAATGACTTGAGTGAGATATTTCATAACGTTAGCTTGCAGAAGCCCCCCATATTTTTAAATAAAAAAGAGGGAGTTTTATACGAATGGTTCATAAGTCACAATACTAGGTAATATTTTTCAAATAGGGTCCCAAGCTAAGTAGGCTTGACTATGGAAAAACTCCATGGTGAAATACTTTTGAGCTAGAGTTGCTTTAGATGGATGGCCTTCCCATGAAATCCTTGTTACTAGGTGTAAGTCCCAAAGGTCAATTGGGTTTAGCTTGGATGGTTGTGAGGAATATTTTTATCCTCCCCACCCTGGTTCAATTCCCAAAAATGACATGTTAAAGCTCATAATGAGTAGATTGTAATGGCTTCGAGCCTATATGTATTGGAAAGTTGCCTTTGATTCAATTGAATAGAATTGAAACTACTTTTCCCGGAAGGAAATATATATATATATATATATCATTTGATAAAATAAATAATAAGTAAACAATTCAAACTGGGAAACAATTAATCATTAATAAATAATAATCATTAAAATTAAGTCATAATGATGATGATGATGATTAACGTCCACTAAGATGGAATTGGTCTATTGGACCTTAAGAGGGTAAGTTATTACTTGTGATTCTTTAGAATTTTGTTTATGTGCTCGAAAAGCATTAAGGGAAGCTTTCCAAGATCACCATACTTTTGTTGAGTTAAGAGGTTAGGAAGGTTGGTAGTGTGATAAATATTTTGAAAATGAGATCTAATATGGGTATAGGTTGGACAATCTAAGAGAAAGTGATTTTCATCTTCAACATTCTTAGTGTCACAAAGGTGACAGACTCTTTAATCCCATGGAGTTTTAGGAATCGACGAGGAATTCTTGGTATGTACAGACATATCCAAGGAAGGATTAGGCAGAGTCTTGATGCAAGACATTCGAGTGATTGCTTACATCTCAAGGAAGTTAAGAAAGCATGAGGAGAACTATGCAACACATGATTTGGATTTATTGGCCATTGTGTATGCCCTGAGAGTGTGGAGACACTACCTGATTGGATGAAAATTAAAACTAAAAATGGACCACTGTGTTTTACAAAAAAAAATTATGCAAAGTGACTTGAATGCGCGGAAAAGGCGTTGGTCGGAACTGCTTAGCGAGTACGATTTTGAGATTACCTACATAAAAGGAACAATGAATAGAATGGCGGATGTGTTGAGTCAGAGACCACGCATATTTTCAGTGATGCCTCTTCGTATGAATCTTCGTGAAAAGATTCTAACTATACAGCACGACGATGACTGGTATAAGGAGGTTAAGAAATTTATTGGACAAGACACCATGTTGGTACCAAAATTTGAGGGATTTATTGTGGACAATGACAGATTAATGAGATATAATAACCAGATTTACGTACCTCCCAACAACGAGTTGAGAAGTTTGATTTTAAACGAAGCTCACAGAGAAGTGTACATGGCTCACGCAGGAGTCACGAAGATGAGGGCAGACCTTAAACCCTTATTCTTATCGAAAGGAATGAAGGTGGACATAGTCAATTGCATTGTGAGATGTCTAGAATGTCAGCAAGTGAAGGTTGAACATAGACATCTAGCAGGATTACTACAACCACATACTATTCTAGAATCAAAATGGGAGGTCATTTCGATGGACTTCATTGTTGTATTGTCACTAACAGCAAGGAGGCATGACTCAATTTTCATCGTAGTTGACACTCTGACGAAGAGTGCACATTTTATCCCTATTCGTATGATGTATCAGGCGCCAAACATAGCTAGATATTTTATCAACGAGATAGTGAGATTGCATGGCATGCCTAAGATGATCATATCTGATCGAGTATTAGTGTTTACATGACGATTTTAGACTAGTTTCCAAGAGGCCTTGGGAACCCAACTTAACTATAGTACATCATATCACCTAGAAAAAGACGAGCAGATAGAAAGAACAAGCCAAATCTTGGAAGATATGTTGCGTATGTACGTGATGGACCAATAGAAGCATTGGGAGGAGTTCCTATGACTGGTAGAGTTTGCATACAAAACAACTATCAAAGCACCATTAATATGGTGCCATTTGAGTTTATTTACGGGCGACAGTGCCAGACGCCTTTGAGATGGGATTGAATTGAGGATAGGGTCTTGGTAGGACCAGAAGCGATCCAAGAAATGGAATAACAAATGCAAATGATAAGATAAAGGATCAAGGAAGCATAGGATCCAGGATCAAGGAAGAGTTCGATCAAGTTTGGAAAGGGTGCTAAACTCTCTCCTAGGTTCGTGCGAACTTTCAAGGTTGTGGAAAAGAAGGGGCCTACGACCTATTGACCTGGCTTGCCTGATTCTTTGAGGCATATGCACGATGTTTTTCATGTATCTGTTTTGAGACATTATGTTAGTGATCCTACACATGTGATTGATATGATTTTTTTGCAAGTATCAGATGAGGGTGGACTCTCGATGGAGCCAATCCACATTCTAGACCATCGCATTCGATAGCTACAGCGTCGAACAATCGATCAAGTCAAGCTCTAGTGGGACAATTGTAGTCCACACTCGGCTACCTGGGAAGACACATATGATATGCACCAACAATTTCCATTTTTGTTTAATAGTTAGACATTTAGATCTTGTCAGAAACTTTATTTTTTGTAATTATATATTGTGAAACTTCAGGACGAAGTTTAAAACAAGAGGGGGTGTATGTAACATCCCACTCTTGCATGCACAAGATTTGACTTATTCTTTGAGGACACTTGTGTGCAAGTGATCTGGTTCATTATATGTTTGTCTGCTTCACTTATGGATTACGATGATGATGCTTATGGATTATGATGTTATGTTATTTGATTATCTATGTATAGACAGGTGCTATTGACGGTTTTCTCATGAGTGTGAAAGACACTTAACAGATTGGGGATGTCAATGGCATCGATGGACCTAATTGGACTCTAGATCGAGTTAGTGAGTGGACTGTATATGGTTTGGGTATTTATGTTTTTTCATATGTGACATATGCACAGGTATATTATGATGTTGTTATGGATCATTAACGTGTTTCGTTGATGGATGCAGGAGGGCGATTGATTGCTAATCAGACTCACATTAGGAGTAAAGGGGCCATGCACACCAACCAAATATTGAGGGAGAAGTGTGGCAGCAACCCTGCCACAACCTACTGGCACTCCCGCCGTGGCTCGAATTGTAGGTTAACGATTACCTAGTTAGATAGATCCATGATCCCATGAGGGTAGACTGAGATAGTCGCTCACGAAGATTCTAAGGGGCACGCAATAAGGAGGGGTCCTTATTCCTTAGAGGCCCTTAGTCTCTCACAAGGTCGCCTAATGGAGTATTGACTCCAAGGGCTGGACAACTACCAAAATAAGTCAAAGGCGAGTGGCACCCTTGGAGCACATAGTGCGTCTTGAAGGGCACGTCGCATAAATAAAACATGAATAAAGGCGACTGGCACCCTTGGAGCACGTAGTGAATCTTGAAGGGCACGTCGCAATTTTAATAAAGGTGAGTCAATGAACCTAGGTGCCTAGAAAACAATATGTTTTTTTGATAGGGTCAACCTTAAAATAAATGTTAAATGAGAAATTTTTATTAATTATAAAATTCCCTTAATTTCTTTTTTTTTAGCCTTGTTGAAAATTAAGACTAGGTATAAATAGGGTAAGAAGACTATAAAGACTAAATAATAAATTAATAAAAGGGGGATGAAGAAAAATCAAGTTAAGAATTTAAAAGAGAAATATTTATCTAAAGATTTAATTATTGATTATGTGCTATACAAGCTAAATTGGAACTTAGACAAAAAGGGGAAATGAATGTAAAAGGGAATGTGGAAACATAGAAAGGAATCTATTATAGTCTAACTAAAGAACTTTACTAAATATAACACAACTAAGTTTTAAAAAGGTGTCAATCTTAAAAGGAAATAGAGGGAATAAAGGGATAGCAAGGAGCATTTTTAGGAGTGCTTTTAGGATGGGTGAGGTAAAATGACATTTAATTGAATTGAATAATTGAATTTATGGTGCAACTAAGGGATCAAGTGACAAGTGGACGAAGAAGAATATTTCCTAATTAATTTTTAATAAACGAATTTAACGTGCAATTGACAAGTGGTCACTAAGAAGAACTCTATAAAAGTAATGGCAGAGAAGGGGAATGGATCACGACTGGTATGCATAAGGTTATGCTTCCAGAATTTCTTTGACTGATTTTTCTTGTGGGAGTTGGGATACCCAGCTCGAAAAGAGAGTGGTAGCTTGACCTTGCGAGGTGAGATGGGAGATAGATTTTTCTCTAGTTTTGTGTGCGTGGACCCTTTACAGCTCGGGGGGATAAGGGGGAAGAAGAGTACCCCTAGCGTTGGCTAGGAGATACCCGTAAGGTCTTCACAGTTAGCAAGCAGGAGACAAGAGGGAGCACAAGCACGAAACAACAACTTCGGATTCTTCGCCCCCAGTTACAGTAATTCTAAACTGAGATTGTGCTCATTAGTTTCAATTAAAATTATAGTTTAATTTCATTGCATACACGTTGTTGGGAAATCTATTCAAGGTTTAATGTTTTTTCTGAGATTCAGTTAAGCATGTCATTGTGGTAATTCCATCTTGTATTTATTCTCCATGAGAGATTTTCCCAGCCTTAGGCTTCATCACAATGTTGATTTTTCTCTATCCCATTTTAAGTTTTTAACAGAAGTTGTAGCCCTGAATTGATCTAGAAATCATTTTTTGCACCTCTGCGTTTTAAATTATTTTGGACAACGTTACATTCTCTTCATCCTTGACAATTGGCCTCTGATATTGTTTGCATTTTTTCAACATGATTTTGTTCTTTAATTTTTCCAAGTGGTTACCTTAAGTTCTCTTCATTGGGCTCAATGTTTTTCCTCTGCGTTTTATTTGTTGAATGCTTATTACGCCCAGTATGGGGAGCTCCAGGCGTATTGTCTTAAACCTCTTCCCTTTCGTCCCCTCACAGCTTTTCTCCTTGTGGTTTCCTTATGTTTTGGAAAAAGAAACACCCCAAACTTTACAAACAAGTTCCCTGTGTGTATTCCTTCTTTTCTTTGCGTTTATTGGTCTCTTTCAACTTAGAAAATCTGGTTTTCTTGCCTTGTGTTTTCCTGGCTCTATACAACAGATAGACCCTTTATTTATCTACGTTTTTATTCAGAATTTGTGCCGAGCATGTGTGGGAGGATATCATATGTCTTCACCTTTATTTATATGTGTTTTATTGAGAAAATTGTGGCTAGCCTATGGGGGAGGCTAGCATATGTCTTCACCTTTATTTCTCTGCATTTTTATTGAGAAAATCGTGCCCAACCTGTGGGGGAGGCTAGCATATGTCTTCACCTTTATTTCTCTGCGTATTTATTGARAAAATCATGCCCATCCTATGGTGGAGGCTAGCACATGTCTTCACCTTTATTTCTCTGCGTTTTTATTGAGAAAATCGTGCCCAACTTGTGGGGGAGTCTAGCACATGTCTCCACCTTTATTTCTTTATGTTTTTATTGAGAAAATCGTACCCAACCTGTGGGGGAGGCTAGCACATGTATTCACCTTTATTTCTCTTCATTTTTATTGAGTAAATCGTGCCCAGTCTGTGGAGGAGGCTAGAATGTGTCTTCATCCTTATTTCTCTGCACTTTTATTGAGTAAATCATGCCCAACCTGTGAGGGAGGCTAGCATGAGTCTTTACCTTTATATCCCTACATTTTTCTCCCTCTTCACCTAGCATTCGAACTGATGCCTCTGCATGTCTTATTGGGTAATTTTTATTCATCCCTTCCTCCTCCATTAACATGCACTCGCCCAGCTTTCAAACCATTACCTCTGTGTGTCTTAATGGGTATTGATTCATCCCTTCCTCCTTCATGAGACACATATTCTCCCAACAATTTTGAACTGATACCTCTACGTATCCCCCCTTTTTATCTCTTCATGGGTGGGAATCCTCCAACTCGACGCAGTTCCATTTACTTAATAAGAAGGTTGAATTACATGACTTATGATTATGGAGTAAATTTCGATTTAACATTTTACATTCAGAGTTATTTAATGTTATAAGCTCTTTTTATGCTAAATTCATTGATGCTATATTCAGAGTCTTTAATGGTATATGCTCTCCTTTATGATATATTCATTGATGCCATATTTAGAGTCTTTAATGTTATAAGCTCTTCATTTAATGTTATATTCCTTGATGTTATATTCAGAGTCCTTAAATGTTATATGCTCTTCTTTCAATGGTATTGTAAATTGTTGTCTCCCTATGCCTTAAGAATACTGTTGATGGATAAAATATTTAGTCATAAGTTTACTCACTCCATGATATATATATATATATCTAGGTGTGGATAGTCATGTGTGTAGTTTACTCTTCCACCATTAATTGAGTTGACGCATAATTGTTGAAAGGAGGAGATCTCCTTGCGCACTGAGTTAAATGGATGATACTATTGCACCTAAACTTAATATGATGTATGTTCAATTTATGGTTTAGATTTCCTTACACAATACATATCGATGATGAGATTAATTAGAAGTTAGATTTCTCACACGTGTAAATTATAGTGTAAGTAAATGATTTTGTGGACCTTAGACTTTTGCACAAATGGAATGTAATGAAAGGAATGTTGTTCTAGATAATAAATTTCTAGCACACATAAAAGATGATGTATTGAATGATTTTGTAGTTACTTAGGCGCCACAACAATTTAATGAATATTTACCTCGCCTCTTTGATTTGTTGTGATATAATAATTGAATTACATGCGCGACTTAATTTAAGTGGGCGTGCGATTGCTTCTTCATTTTTCTCTTGCACCTTGCTTTTAATGTTAATTAATCTTGCATCTTGAATTATTTGATTGATCAGGGGATCAAATTTTGCTCAAAAATTCAAAGTGCTCAGAATCACTTCAAACCAGACGAGAGCGTAGGCCTCATCGTTGCGAACCCAATGCAACTCGTTTCGTCTCAAACGGACGTCGAGAGCGAGAGATATAGTGATCTGTTTGTCGAGTCAAACAGGCAAAAATTTTGATGTTGACTGGACAGTCCGTACAGTCCGTACAGGCTGACGTGGTAGGGCCGTACAGACCATAAAATTATGTGTCAGGTGATGATGTGGCAAGCAATTGTTGGTTGGCAGCTGTCGAATCAGATGTCGACACGTGGCAGTTTTCTGGGCAATGATTGGGTGCCACGTGGCCCAATCGCGGGCTGCCACGTGGCACCCCAATTTTGGTTTTGTTTGTCAAAACATTTTGGAGTCCGTGGTGTTCAACCCGCGGACCTCCCACCATATAGTGCCTTCGCATAACCGTCCCGACCAATAGACCACGAGTTATTACTTATTATATATGTGAGTTTAAAAGTATTTAAAGTTGCAATTTGTTTTGTTTGGCGGGGGGTCGGGTCGGGGCTTAGCCCCAACCCATGGTCCTATCCGTTGTTATGTGATCGTATATATATACCTATTGTGCGGGGTTTTAAAATTTGAAATGTTAAGACCTGTGGTCATATCCATTGCCATGTGACATTTACTATATGAGCGCGGGGTATTTTTAAAAGTGGTTTAAACGGTTTAAAAAACCGACCTGACATGTGTCAGTACTTCATTCGGTCATAAAACGGGGCCCTTTTTATTATAAGCGCGAGGTCATGTTATGACTCATACGCCCAGGTGCTAGGCGGTTAGGGGCTGGCGTGCCCTTAACCGTCCTACGGTTTGCA
>JASDQU011314599.1:42358-58844 GCA_032191745.1 Picea mariana
TAGTCTTTCAGTATATGTATACATATCATAACTTTCATTTGGAGAAGAATAGTAAATTAGGTAAATTACCTCTTGAAGAAAAAGTTTGTCCCTTGCTATTGTCTGTTTGTCATTGCTTGAACTGCCTAAAAACCAAATCTTTTCCTCCCAACCAGCTAAGAAAAAATCCTTTCCAACTCCCTAGCTCCAGGAACCCTTGCGATTTCCTGGCCCCCGAGGCCAAAATCCCATCAACTAGCCAATCTCATATGCAACCAAAATTTCCTAACCAATTTATTTCTTCAAAGTTTTTATCCTCCTTTCTCCTTTAAATTCCCTTCCAATTGACCCATTTATCCCTCTTTATTCTCCCAATTTCCCTTTTTCTCCTCGCTCTTCCCTCTAACATAACTTGTCTCCCTTGAATTCCTTCCTATCCCTCATAAATTCATATCAACCCTTATAAATTCCCCATTTACCCTTATCTCTTCCAACTTGCTCATCACACAATACAATAAATATTTAATACATTCATTGTCACATAATTTATTATATTAATTAAATAATAATAAAATCTAATTAGATTAATGATTTACTTGAGAACTAACTAGATTAATGATTTCAAGTATTTAATTAACTTTATCACATTGATGACCTAAATTACCTTACTTAATTATAATAATTAATTAATCTACTTGGGGTGTTACAAGTCCCTCAAGTGAATCATATTGTTTTATTTAGTTTTTTGAGTTAGAATTTGCCTCGAGAATTTCTTAGGATCTAGYTTAGATAGGTGCAAAAGTTTCTCTTGCTTTCTATTTATATAGTACTTTCCCCCCTTTTAATTAGGGCTTTGTACCTATTTATCTTGTCGGATTTTAAGGACTTATTAAAAGCATCCCCATTGGATTTTCTAGCAATCTTACACTATTTATCATACCAAGGGTTGACCGTTCTATTTCCCTTTTTATACATCACCTTACTCCAAGCAAATTGGAGTAAGGTAGCTCTATGCTTTGAGTTATTCTTTTGAACAATTTTTTATGTATATGGGATTTTTCAAAGTTTTCCAATTATGTGTGTGTGTGAATTAAAAAGTGAATAATATTTTCTTCTTCTTTTTTTTAATTTTCCTTCTGAGGTAAAGTTTCGTTCTCATTTACTTATTTCTAGAATTTTTTATAATTTGGGTCTTTTTAAAATGGGCTAGAACTTTTAAGGGAAAAGTTCCATGGTCAAAGTTCTCATCAATCAAGTGGAACTATAGCTTCTGACAAAATTCATACCAAATTTTCAGAAAAAATTCAACAGAAAAATTATTGAATTTGTCCACTTATAAAATTAATCATATGCCATTACCTTTATTAGGCTCTTACATGTAGCACTTGTTAATGTTTTACAAGTGGGTGGAAAGTTAAGTGAGTTTAACTATGGTAATTTTCATAGTTAAGTGTGCTCAAGGTAGAGTTATATTTGAATATATGATCTTCTTGGTAATCCCTAGTTATTAGGCATAATTCTTGGAAGTGACAATCGACACTATTAATTCATTTTACATTTTCAATTTCAATTCCACTTCTTTAAAGATTTCCAACATAATACATGCATACATGTACTTCTCCCACATATAACACTCGTTAAGGTTTTGCATATGGGCTGACAAACTATGTAATATCCCCTTCCAATTGACTGTGATGGGGGGTGACTCAATAGCCTATATGACTCTTGTAGGCTATAGTCAACAAGGAAAAGGGGATTCAAGGAGGTGTCACTAGGTAAAAACATGGTTAAACCCTAACAGTGCCATTAAATAAAATAAACAATTATAATTAAATGGAATTGGAGGGAAAATAAAGTGAAGATTTGATTTGGTCAAAATGTGGGAAAGATCTAGAAGGTCCAAAGGAAGGATAAATAGAGGAGCAACCCTCCCCCTTGGCATTATGCTTTGATATCTTCTTGAGTGCTCTTCTATCCAATTTTTTTGTTGGGGTTTTGGGCAAAACCCTTCCATTGTAGGTTCAATTTCGGTGGTGCAATATCTACCCTAGCTAGACAAAGAAAGGGATTCATTCGGAGTCCTCTTGGAGTTCCTTGTGGTGCTTGATTATGTTTCAAATAGATTTGGAGGACTGCTTGTAGAGTGAACGCCACTAGATCAGAGCAATATAGGGCTTGAAGAGCCTTGGGCTTCATTGATTGACATCATTCCAAGTTTCTTCTGATGTTTTGTAGTAAATTGTGATGTTGCTTGGCAACAATTAACTTGTGTGCTTAGTCAAATTCTGCAGTTGTTGTTACAACCATTAATTATCATTGTACTGATTTTTGGGAGTTTCCATCCATAATAAGATGCCATGGTTATCTGCCCTAAATCTTGTGTAATGGATGATTGCTATTTGTTTGATAATATTCTTCATTGAGTAAATTGCTTTGCAAGAAGTGGAAAACACATTAACTTAAGAAGAAACAATAATTTGGGGGCATAAGCACAATATCTCTACCCAAACTAGTTGAGGGACATTACAGTGGTATCAAAGATGGCGATTTTGTCATCCTATGACTACATTTATTCCTAGAAGAAAGGAGCGTGGAGGACAAACCTGTTGAGAATCATTAGCAAGGGAAACAAGAAAAATCACACAGAGTCAGAACCAGAAGGAAGCATGGGAGACAAGCATGAGGTGATCTAGATACTACAAGATTTGGTCAGGAGACAGGAGGATATTGCAAGGTTCCAACAACAGTCGCTTGAGGCATTCACACAGTTGTTAATACAATGCAGGAATATGAATGGGACAGGTCAAGGTGGACCCAATGGATTCCGTTGGAGTGACACTAAGAATAACAACGAACACACCCCAACTCAAAGAAAGAGATTAAATATCCCTATGCCTTTATTACCACAGTTCTCTAGAGGGAAGCCTACAAAATCACGGGAGCAACCAGATCAGGGGATTGATATTAACACCTCATACAGGGAGTACGAGATGATAGATGAATATATTCATGATAGTATTTCCTATAAATACTTCTGTAACCTCAAACATAAATATGGCACAAGGGAGGGGAACAAAGGAGCACAAAGCCTACATACTTTTTATCTCATAAGTAAGGTGGGAAGGTTGACTATTCCACCCTTCGATGGATCAATGAAGAGTATGGCCAAGGCCTGGGTACATAAGTTAGACACTTACCTCCAACTTAACCCAATGACCGAAGCAGAAGCAATTCAGTATGCCACTCTTCAATTGGAAGGAGAAGCTCATGAATGTTGGTACCATGGGTTGGTGACATTAGGGAATACCAAAATCACTTGATATGTGGAGTTCACTTAGAGATTGATGGAGAGGTTTGACTAAAAGGACCTAGAAATACACTTCAAGGAGTTGGCACAATTGAAAAAAATAGGCACACTGGAAGCATACATTACTAAATTTTAGAGGATGACAATTATGGTGACAAATATCTCTCAGTAGAGGTTGGTGATGTTATTCACAGAGGGTCTGAATGAACCCCTGAGAGGATGGGTGAAGGAATTTAGGCCAACCACATTGCATGAGGCCATCATGAGATCCTAGGATATGAAGGACACAGTCAATAAGAAGGTTCCGACAAAATCCTTAATCATCCCTCAAGGAGGTAAGGAGACCAAATTTCCCTAGAAGTCATGGACAGGGAAGGACATAACGAATGAGGAGACTTGGAGAGAACTAATAAGGAATAAAATTTTCTTCAATTGCAAATATTTGTGGAACCAGGCCATAGATGTATGGGAAAATGTAAATTCCATTACATTGAGGTAGTTTCTGATGAGGAGGATGAAGGTGATGATGGAGGTATTAGACAGGACAATGGTGATCCATCACAGGAGCCATTGCAAGATATCCATAAGGGAGTGGCCCTTGCCACACTTTTAGGAGTCCCTAAATATTATAACTTTAGGGTTAGAGGCATTGTGCAAAAGAAAAGGGTTACGACATTAGTGGATGGTGGAGCTACCCACAAATTTATTGATGTTGCACTTGTCACCGGGAGAAAGATCCTTGCATAGGATTTCGAGGGATTCAATGTGGTAGTAGAGGATGTGTACCCAAAGGATCATAGGATTGGAAGTAACCTTGGGAAACTACATGTTGACCAATGAATTTTACATCATGGATTTAGCAAATACTCATGTGGTGCTAGGAGTTCAGTGGCTATATTCTTTGCAAGATATCCACATAAATTATAAGGAAATGAGGATGGAGTTACAGGTCAAGGATGGGCACCGATTTTTCCTGAGATTTATGTCGAGAGGTGCCCCCATGATCGTGTCTAACTAGTGCATGGATGCCCTTTTTAGACACAAGCATGTGGCTTTCACAGAAGAGTGTTTGATCACTATGGAGAAGCCATCACAGGAACACCAACATTAGCCTGTGGATATCCAGGCATTGCTTGGAAATCATGAGAGAGTGTTTGAACCATTTTCAGCAGGGAAACCACCTGACAAAGGATTTGAGCATGTCATTGAGCTAGAAGAAGGGTCGAAGCCTGTCATCACCACTCCCTATAGGCATCCTAAGAGATTCATTGATGAAATAGAGAATCCCATTAAGGAGTTGCTATAGATGGGACACATCCGACCTAGTTCTAGTCCTTTCGCTCTGTCAGTTGTACTGGTGAAGAAGAAAGATGGTACTATGCGGATGTGCATAGGCTACATGGCGCTAAATAAGAAGACCATCGAAAACCAATACCTAGTACCCAGGATTGATGAGTTGATCGACAAGTTTCATGGGGCAATGTACTTCTCAAAGGTTGATCTAGGATCAGGATACCACTAGATTCGGGTCAGGGAGGAAGATATCCATAAAACAACATTCATGTGTCAATATGGGGACTACGAGTTCCTGGTCATTCCCTTCGGGTGACTAACGCACCTGCTACCTTTCAGTCATGCATGAACCATATATTCAACAAACAGTTGAGGAAATTTGTACTGGTGTTCTTTGACAATCTTCTCATCTACAACAAGACATGGGAGGAACAAATGAAGCATGTGGACGAGATTCTCACCATTATGGAGGAACAATCACTTTTTTCCAAAGAGGAAAAGTGTGAGTTCAGTTTGAAAAAGATCCTCTACCTAGGGCACATGATTGGTGTTGAGGGAGTAAAGGTGCATCAGGAGAATATCCAAACCATCTTAGACTATCCCACCCCTAAGACACTCATAGATCTACGAGGATTCTTCGAGATATGTAACTATTACATGCACTTTGTGAAATAATTTTATCAATTGGTGGAACCATTAACGGACCTCACCAAGAAGGGGGCATTCTGATGGTTAGAAGATGCACAAGTGGCATTTGACATAATGAAGAGTGTCATGAGTACTTGCCCAGTATTGGAACTTCTAGATTTTACGCATCTTTTTGTCCTAGAGTGTGACGAATACGGTGAAGGAATAGGGGAAATATTGGTGCAGAACCGACACCCAATAACTTTCGAGAGCAGGAAGATAAGGGAACATGAGAGGCTCTACTCGATATATGATAAGGAAATGTTGGCCATCATGCATGTATTGGCCAAATTCAGACAATACTTGGCAGGAGGATGCTTCGTGGTTCGAATTGACCACAACAACTTGAGATATTTCTTGGAGCAGAGGGATCTAAACGAGAGACAACATAAATGGGTTAGAAAGGTACAATCATATGATTTTGACATTGAATATTTTAATGGGAAGAAGAATATAGTTGCTAACTCTTTATCCAAGAGACCTGCAACCTTCTCTATGCAGCAGACTGGAAGTCCATTCTCTTGGTGGAATACTCCAAGAATACCTTCGCTTATGAGCTGATGGAGGGAAGTATCCAGGAGACATGTACAGGGTAGTTGATAATATCATCTGCTACAAAGGCATGCTCTATCTTGTCCCAGAGTCCACACTCAAGGATAAGATTTTGAGGGCAGCACATGATGCACCATTGGTAGGGCACAAGGGTTACCTGAAGACCTACATGCAAGTTAGGGAGATATTCTCATGGAAGGGTCTCAAAGGGGATGTACTTCGTCATGTGAGGGAATGCATGAGTTGTTAGCATAACAAATCAGAGTTCACCCATCCTGCAAGACTGCTTCAACCCTTATAGATCCCCCCCAAAAAATGGGAAAGCATCTCCATGGACTTCATCACGGGATTACCAAAGGGGAAGGGTAGGGACTGTATTTACATGGTAGTGGACAGGTTGACTAAATATGCACACTTCTTTTCCATTTCTATGGATTATAGTGCATCTCAAGTATCAAATATATTCTTCATATAAGTGTTCAAACTCCATGGCCTTCCGAGGAACATAGTTAGTGACCGGGATAACAGGTTTCCCAATGCGTTTTGGTAGGAGTTGTTTAGGTTAAGTGGGATAGATTTGACGCCTAACACTAGCTATCATCCCCAGATAGACAGAAAGACATACCACAATAGTAAACAAATGGGTCAAGGGGTACCTGAGGAACTATGTGTCAAGGTAGCAACGAGCATGGATAAAATGGTTGCATCTCAGTGAGAATTGCTACAACACCACTCATCACATGCCCATTGGGATGATCCCATTCAAGGCATTTTATGGATATGATACTCTATCTTTTGTGGATTTGGTTTTTGGAGAGAGAAGAGCTCCTAAGGCCAAGGAATGGTTACAGGAAATTTAGGACATCTTAAGAGTCTTGAAGGAGAATTTGCAGGCTACTCAGAATCAATAGAAAATGTATGTAGATAGACACAGGGTAGAGTACAACTTTCAGGTTGGAGATCTTGTCTTTCTCAGATTGCAACCGTACAAACAGTCGTCATTGAAGAAGAGTGGTGTAGAGAAGCTCAAGCCCCACTTTTACAAGCCCTACAAAGTGATCAGGAGAGTTGGGGAAGTGGCATACGAGATGGAGTTATCGAAGGGTAGAAGGATCCACAATATCTTCCATGTATCCTGGCTCAAGAAGGAATTGGGACAACAGGTCACCGCTTCGACAAATATTCCTCCACTAGGTGAGGGAGGACAATTGGTTCTAGCCCCCGAGAGGATAGTTGATTTCAAGGAATGGAGGCTTAGGAGAAGGATCATTCGAGAGTATTGGTTGTATGGAGAGGATTTCCCATGGAATATGCTACCTGGGAAGGAGAGAAGATCTTACAACACTCTGATCTGGAATTGCTTGAGGTCAACCAATCTTGGGAAGGAAGGATTGTAATGTCCCCTTCCAATTGACCGTGATGGGGGGGTGAATCAATATTCTATATGACTCCTGTAGGCTATAGTCAACAATTAAAAATGGATTCAAGGAGGTCTCACTAGGTAAAAAGATGGTCAAACCCTAAAAGTGACATTAAATAGAATAAACAATTATATTTAAATGGAATTGGAGGGAAAATAAAGTGAAGATTTGACTTGGTCAAAATGGGGGAAAGATATAGAAGGTCCAAAGGAAGGATAAATAGAGGATCAACCCTTCCCCTTGGAATTATTCTTTGATATCTTCTTGAGTTCTCTTGTAGCCAACGTTTTCATTGGGGTTTTAGGAAAAACCCTTCCATTGCAGGTTTAGTTTTGGTGGTGCAATATCCACCCCTAGCTAGACAAAGAAAGGGATTCACCCAGAGTCCTCTTGTAGTTCCTTGTGATGCTTGATTATTTTCTGGAGAGAGTTGGAGGATTGCTTGCAGAGCAAACATCACTAGAGTAGAGTAGTATAGGGCTTGGAGAGCCTTGGGCTTCATTGATTGGCATCATTCTAGGTTTCTTGTGTTTTTTTGTAGTAGATTGTGATGCTACTTGACAACCATTATCTTGTGTGGTTAGTCATATTATGCAGTTGTTATTACAACCATTAGTTATCATTGTATTGATTTTTGGGAGTTTATGCCCATAATAAGATGCTATGGTTATCTGTTTTAAATCTTATGTAATGGATGATTGCTATTTGTTTGATAATATTCTTCATTAATTAAATTGTTTTATAAGAAGTTGACAACACATTAACTTAAGAAGAAACAATAATTTGGGGGCATAAGCGCAGTATCTCTACCCAACCAAGTTGGGGGACATTACAAACTAAGTGAACTTAACTATGGAAAATTTTCTTGGTTAAACATGCTTAGCTAGAATTGTAGTTGGATAAGTGATCTTTTAAAGAACAATGGTTACTAGGAATATGTCTCATAGGTGATGGTTAATGCTATGCAATTCATTTTGCTAGTTTCAATCTTACTTTTTTACTTATATAAATATCCTTGATACAATGAATATTAAGTAAACTATTAAATTAATTGATACAATGAATATTAAGTCAACTATTAAATTAATTGAAAACATGATTATTTAATGATGATAAAAGAAGGTGAATAATGGTGAATGACTTGAGTAAGATATTTCATAATATTCATATGTTAAAGCCCCCGATATGCTTAAACTAGCGTAAGTCCATAGTTAAGATAGTATATAATATAAATTAAATAATAATAAAAAATTAAATACAAAGATATATAAAATTGAGAGAGTATAATTTTTTTTGAAAATCATGAACATGTCATTTTTTAGGATTGGGTAATTCGTTTTTCCAAGCAAATTGGAGTTAATGTGGTTTTATGTTTTAAGTTATTTTTATGGTTATGGGTTTTTTCAAAAAATTTCAACACACATACACACAAAGTTAAAAATTGAATAAATTTAATATTTTTTTAAGTATATTTTATTGTTTTTATTTATCTATTTTTATTTTTAATAATGTGAGTTTTTTTTTATTAAATGGGATAAAAGTTTTAAGAATAAGATTTTTGTCAAAGTTCTTATCAATAAAGTGGAATTATAACTTTAAAAAAATTCTTCTTATCAAATTTTAAAAATAATTTAAATGGAAAAATTATTGATTTTGTCCACTTATTAATTTACTCATATGACATTACTTCTATTAGGCTCTCAAATGTAACACTTATTAAGATTTTACAGGTAGGTGGTAAACTAAATGAGTTTAATCATGAGAAATTTCATAATTAAGTGTGCTTAAGCTAGAGTTATATTTGAATACATGATCTTGGGAAGTCCTGGTTATTGGACACAAGCCTTGGAAGTGACAATCAACACTATGCAATTCATTTCGCTTGCTTCAATTTCAATTCCACTTCTTGAAATTTTTCCACCATAATACATGTATACCAATACCACTCTCACATGCAACACTTGTTAAGGTTGTGTATATGAGGTGGCAAACTTAGTGAGCTTAACTATGGAAATTTTGTTGGTTAAACATGCTTAAGCTAGAATTGTAGTTGGCTAAGTGATCTTCTTGGGAACAATGGTTACCAAGTGCATGTCTAAGAGGTGATGATTGATGTTATGCAATTCATTTTGCTAGTTTCAATCTTACTCATGTGAACATCCCTCGATGCAATGAATGTTAAGTAGACTATTGGAATTAATTGAAAAAACAAACATTATTTAATGATGATCATGGGAGGTGGGTGATGGTGAATGGGTTGAGTAAGATATTTCATAATGTTTGTGTATTGAAGCACCCCATATAATTAAACTAGCTTAGATCCATATTAATTACAGATTTATCAAGCACCGAAAGGGATCAATTCTCCTGAGGTGTAATTTTTTTATCATTTAAGTGCACATGAAGAGAGGGGTAACAATATTTTTATGTAAATATCACATCTATAGTATTTTTGTTTGTGTAAATCTAAGTTGGCCTAATGATTAAGAACATGTGTTTCCTCCTAAGAGGTCACAGGTTCAAATCCAGAGGGGGGTGGGGTATGTATACCTCTGTAGACTTTAACAATCAAATCGTTGCACGGAGGGGGTTCCTTGTCCCACAAACAAGGGGATCTCATACACCAATTTGGTGTCTGGCTTGACCATGACCTTAAAATTAGATCATTATTATATTATTGTATCAAATCTCTTTCTTTCATATAAAAAGAATATATTTTTATTTTTATTTGTATTTATATTTCACTAACATATAGTATTACTATTATATGTTAAAAGTATTATAGTTTTTTGAAATTAACATGTAAGTGTTATTCACATGACAACATTTTTACCACACTAGGTCGGAGATGTACTTCGCTACTTTCAATGCAATACAAGAGAAAAAAACTCTAAAACAATACTTATTGAGTCACAAGCTAAACAAGCTTCACCATTAAAAAAAAATATGATTAAACACACTTTATAAAATTATTTAAAATAAAAAATCTTTATTACCAAATACGAGTGTCAAAGTTGATGATGAACTCGTTTCAATCTCACTTTCTCACCAATATGAATATCACCAAATGCAATAAATACTAAATAAATTATTAAAAATATACTCATTAATGTTTAAACATACTAAATGTTTATTAATATCACCAAATGCAGTAAATTCTAAATAAATTATTAAAAAAATACTCATTAATATTTAAACATAATAAATGTTAATAAACGTTTTGAATAAAAAAACCCTTACAAAATAAATTTTGAAAATGTATTCGTTTTGACTTTATACTTTTTAAAAAAAATTATAATTAAATTTTAAGTACTCATTTAAGTTGAAACATAATAAATGTTTTGAATAATAAAACCATTACAAAATTAATTTTGAAAATGTATTCGTTTTGACTTTATACTTTTTATAATTAAATTTTAAATTTATATTTTATATCTCTAACGGTACTCATTAATGTTGAAACATAATAAATGTTTTGAATAAGAAAACCCTTACACAATTAATTTTGAAAATGTATTCGTTTTGACTTTATGCTTTTTATAATTAAATTTTAAATTTATATTTTATATCTCTATTTTGTCTTTCTATGACATCATTTTAAACTAAATTTTAATTTGTTTTTATATTTTTTAAATCTCTTTATACATTCCTCACATTTTTATATTTCTTAGTCTTATATTAGTCTCCGCAAAACGTGAAATTGTTCACTTCTAGAACATAAATGTAAGAGTTCCCGAGGTTCATTACAATGATGTGTTTGTGACCACATCTTTACGTAAACACATGCTTAAGTTTGAAACTTTATTCAACAACTAGGTACTACAGTTCATAATGCTTATGTACATCACATATTCATTTTCATGGGCCCAATAGTTGTACAACCGTTTACACTTTCATATTTTATCATATTTTCATTTTGGTATCATACTTTGTGGGCCTTTGGAGTCCCTTTCTATAATTTGATGTTTTCTCATTTTGATTCTTATCATAATCATGCCATCATATTTTGTACACTTTTTTAAGGTTGTAATTGTGATTTATCTGTTATAATTCTAAATTGTTAATAACAATTATTTCATAATATAGAGTGGTTGGAGTGCGTGGGGTACTTTATGATTCTCGAAGAAATGTCGAGTTCATATTTGCTTATCATCATTAGTCAAGCCTGAAGCATATGTGCTCTACTAGGATTTATCTTTGGCAAACTATCAGGGCATCCACAATCTTTCAAGGCATCCACAATCTTACAATTATAAGCGACTCGGATTATAATCAAGCATGCAAGGATGAAGACTCTTCCAAGCAACATTCATCTAAGATCCATATTTCTCAGAATACAAAAATAAATTCAGGCATTCCACTATGTTGAGTTCCTCCATGTTTTCAGGCTCAATAACAAGGAGGCAAACCATTATGCAAATCAAGCAGGTAGGAAAAACTTTGGGGTTATTAGCATCAACACCCCTCCCCCTCTATTTTATTTGATTCCATGAGTTGTAGCATTGAATTAAGGTTAAACCAACATAATACTTCACTCACGAAGGACAATGGGACGATACATGGGTCAAGAAGAGAGCCACGTGCTTCTCACGCGTCACCCTGACATTTCCATAAATCCCTTAACACAGTGGGGTCCTTTCTCCCACTTCCTCATCCACTTCATGGCGCATGTGGGAGGACTTCTTGCATCATGGAAGTAAATGTATGTACCTGCTATCATGCCTACAGGTGGTTAATGCAATCAAAGATCCATTTGACCTCAGTGTCATTCACTTGTGTGGGGTTCTGTTATGGTGAGAGGGTTCTAACACATTATGGCATCCTCGACATGTTGGGAGCTACTCAAGGTGGCGGCTCTAGTGTTTTATTCCTGTAGTTTTGATCTTCCCCGGGTGAGCCAAGAATCATGGCGAAAGACGATGTCAGAAGCTGGACCAAGCAGTTGGACACGATGGAGGAGGAAATACGGGATTTGCGCACCACTGTTCAAACTTTGCAAATACAATTCAACGGGCTTTTGTCCCATGTTCTTATGGTTCTTGAATTCTCAGTGCAACATCGTCAGAGTATTCAACAAGTTTAGGATGAATGTGCTACACTAAGGATCCAAATTGAGGAACTTCGCCTTGAACCAAGCCATGATTCGCCCCCCAAATCAGATAGTGACAGTTTTGAAGCATCGTTGTCTCCAATCAAGGCACTTCCTCAATTGGATTTAAATGTTTCTGCTCTAGGTTCTTGCTAATGTTCCTTGGGTAGGAAGGGACTGACCATATCTACACGGTTGATGCTTTGTTTTTGCACTCTTATCTTAGGGGTTTTCTTTAAAATCTATATAGTCTGGTACTATGGAAAAATCTTTACATCAGAACTCTCCGTCTTTCAACCAATAGGAATTTGTGTATCTCAATTAAGCATTATAGAAGCTCACTCTATGAATTTTGGACGTGTTGTATCATTCTGACGTGTTCACATGTTGTTTTAAATTAATGAAATCTTCCCCGTTTTACTGTTGAAAAAAAAGATAAGAATTATCTCATAACCAATTAGTAAAGTTTTTACTTTTACATGAAAAATATGTAAAGTTTAAATCTTTCCTCTTTGTTAAAATAAGTGTCAATACCACCTTGGAGATGAGTCTTTTATGCTATCATTTTTGTAATTATCCCTTCATTCATTGGTGTTGTTGTTGATTTTATTCTTATTTTTTGTAAATATAAGTATTATTTTCTTGTAATTTACTTTTCTATCCATTTTGTCAAAAATATGACAACTAAGACTCTTAGCATGAAAATGTTTAAAGTATTTTTCTAAGATACTATTAATCTTCCACTCTCTAGTATATATATATCCTTTATCCTGAAATATCTAAAATGAATGGGTGAAGTTTTTACTTTTTACATAAAATAAATTTAATGGTTAAATTTCTCTTGTTTTTGTTAAAGTAAGTGTTTATACCACCTTAGAGATAAATCTCTTATACTATCATTTTTGTAATTATCACCATATCCATTGGTTTTGTTCTTATTTTAGAATTTTTATTCTAATCTTTTGTTCTTGATTTTATTTTAATCTTTGTAAAAGACATTTTATTTTTTTGCATTTTTTTCCACAAGAAAAATTTCTCATTATAACGTATTAATGTATTGTAAAAACCAATATTACATTCACTTATTTTCTAGATGGAGACGTTTGTACTAATTTTGAATTACAAAATAGTCTGGCCAAAAATATATGATAGAAAACTCATAGATAATGCTTTAGTAATTTCAATCTTCGACTATAAAGATTTTTACAAAATCTATAGACGAGATAATATTGATATCCTAATCAAAATACCAAAAAAAGACTTGGTACTGTATCTCTGATAGCCACTAAAATATATATAAATGTTGTGTCGGCCCCACAGGGCCATCTTTCCACTAGTAGAAAGTTAGTTTCCCCGCCTATTCTTGTAGTGCACTTTTGGAAAGAAGATCAACCTCCAAATTTAATTCTCGGTAAATATGAGTGAAATTAATCTGTGTAAAGCCTTTGATGAGTTCAGAGATTTTATGTTTCCAGCATTCCAGGGCAATGACTTGTAACTTGCTTTTGTTGTTAAGTTAGTCTATAATAACTCTGGAGTCGCCCAAAACTTGTAGATCCAGATCTATAATAACTCTGGAGTCGCCCAAAACTTGTTAAATATAAAGTCCTAAACACCTTTCCCAACTAAATCTAAATATACATTTCCATCTTTTTTTATTTAATATTCCTTCACATTCCGTCATTCAAATTTTTATCTCCTAAACATTACTATTAAATATAAAACCTTAAAGTACCCTGAAGAACATAAATGTAACAAGTTCCGAGGTTAATTAAAAATGATGTGTGTATGACGACATGCCCACGTAGAGTCACATGCATAGCATCAATTTTGAAACTTTAAACAAACAACATGCATACTTGAAAAAGGTTTACAAAGTACACTTTTTCATAATGTTCTTCCTATGTATACATTAAGTTTTAACTATTAATTGTTAATTCATGAAAACCAAAAATAATTAAAAAGTTTTTCTTCAAATTTTTAAAACAAAATGTTAAATAAATCAATCAATTTCTTATAATTTTTTAAGGTTCAATAAATTATAAATTAAAATTGGTTTCAAATTATCATTTAAATTTTAAATATTAACAATAATACATTATATTAAAATTAAACATTTTTAGCAATATATTTATTAATATATATAATTTTTTTTATCCCCTCTAATATTAAATTAATAATGTATAATTATCCATGTTTGAAAATGAAATTTAAGATTTTCATTTTTGTGTTGTGGCTTAATGGTTGGCATGAGATGACACTATGCAATAACTCATGTTTAAATTTAGATGGGGCGTAAAGACTTTGTGTATGTGAGAAGGTGTTTCATCTTTTAGAATCAATTTCGATGGGGTGTAAAGTCTTTGTGTATGTGAGAAGGTGTTTATTTTTTAGAATTAATTTCTTTTTCTTATAAAAAAAACTTAACATATGTTTAAAAAACTAAGTTGATGAAATTAACACTTTATATTTTAAGAAAACAAAACTTTTTTCATTAAATTATTAATATTATAATTATATAATTAAAATAATTTGTTTATATATATATATATATATATATATATATATATATAATATTTATTTATTAATTAAATGGGTTTTAAATTTGCACCAAATAAAAAAAATTTCTTTAATTATTCAAAATTTTTAGTTTTTTTTTTCATAAAAATGATTTTTTTTTATCAGCAAAAAATGTTGCAGTTGCATTGGTTAGCAAACTAATACATCCATTATACACAATTCTTTAGATAGAAGTCTCAATAAGTTCAAAATCAATTTTACACGTTGACCGATGGATTTTACGTCATGGATTTAACAGATACTCATGTGGTGCTAGGAGTTCAGTGGCTATATTCTTTGGGAGATATCCACATGAATTATAAGGAAATGACGATGGAGTTACAGGTCCAGGATGGGAAACGAGATGTCTTGAGAGTTATTGATGCAGGAGAATCGCTCCACCCCAGCGACGCGCCAGCTAGACAACACATTCAGTGCACATTCACTGGAGGAGAGAGGCGCCAACCCTCTCACATTCAAATTTCAAAATTGTAATTGAATGAAAATTAAATGTTTGTAAGGCTGGAAGAGTCGAGTCATGCCTTTGAGTAGGCAGGAGATGATGTCGCCTTTAATGGTTGACTGGATGATAAGATCTAGATCCGATTCGGACTAGATAGCCATTGAATGTAATTCAATGTAATTAATGAGAGTAGGTAGATGGAGGGAAAGGCTCGAGGAGCACCTCTTTTGCAAAATATCTTTGTATCTAGATTCATAAGAGGATATTAGATGAAAAGAGAGAGAGCCGAGACTCTGTAGCAGTCCGAGATTTTGTACACATTGTAACAGACATTTTGAGATTAATACAAAGCAGTTTTTCCTGCATATGATTCTATGTGTTTATGAATATGTGATGACTGTCATGTGTGTGTTATTTTATGTTGTAGATGTATGTTAGATTCCATCTGCAGGGTGTAGACATAATTTGTTGTCTGTGAGTTGTTCATTTCAGTCTAGGTTCTTGGTGGATAAATGCAAAGAGTGCACGACAGAGTGCTGAGGACTCTGTGAGCCAGTGCAAAGAGTGCACATCTATGTTATGTGTTGAATCAGACAAGAACGTGCTAGGAGGGCACACCAGAGGAATCATAAACTCAAGAGGGAAGCCTCAAGGTTGTTGAACACCTTAGAGGAGAGACTGTGCAGAGGAAGGCATAGAGAGACAGAATTACCGAGGATTTTGTAAAGCTCTACTAGACGGTATCGAGTAGGTGAAAGGAGTGCACAAAAGAGAACTTTGTTTCGAGTTCAGATAGAAGAGAAGTGTCGGAGGGGAATACACTTACAGAGTTACTGAACACTCTGTAAGCTCAACAAGGTGTGCTTGAGCAGAAGTTGCCATGAGGGCACTTATATCCCTTCAAGGAGCGAAAGGGGGAAACAGAGTTGTTGAATACTCTGGAGGAATACCTATGCAAGGAGTGCACCAGAACAACACTCAGACGAAGTGTTGAAATACAACCATCTGGAGGTCAGTCAATCACAAGGAGTGTGCAAAGGAGTGAACTGTTTCATGTTAAAAAGTTCAAGAGGTCAAGCGCAGAGTGTGCCAGGAGGGCACCAGAAGTATTTTAGAAGGCACATAAAAGTCGAGGT
>JASDQU011314599.1:64568-80934 GCA_032191745.1 Picea mariana
TCCATGTCCAGACAATTAGAAGAGTGCACAGGAGAGTGGAATTTGCGAAGTCCCGAAGTCCCGAAATCATCGGGACCGTCCATCATCAGGGTTGACAGGTGGCAGCAGATCTAAGAGTCTGAAGAATAGGTCTTCAGAAGATTTACAAGGGGAAGAGTGGAGGCAATCCTAACCATCCATTGAGAAGGGACACGTGGTGAGAGATCAACATTTCACTGACTCGCAAATCGGGGAACCAGAGATAGGAGAAGTGAGAACTCGTGAGGTCCGAGTTCAGGATTTGATCTTAGCCGTTAGATCACGGAGAGATCTGGACCGTCGATTTGAGGCGAGCGTAGAGTCAGGAATCGGGAAAAGGGAGGTGAGTAGTCTTCCAACTTTCCGAGACGTGAAGTCCCGATACGCGAAGGGGAAAGAAGGACCGTCAGATCACAGGGATTGTGGACTGTTGATCTGACGCCAGCGGAGCTCAAAGTTCGGAGCTTCGGATATCAGAAGGACGAGAAAGAAATCTTCTAGAGACACAAAGCGCGAAGTCGCGAAGTGCTCGAGATATTGACGCCCTAGTTCATAGCAAGGGGTCACATTGATGAAGGTTAAGGAACGGAGCTAGCGCTAGGCTAGGCTCTTAGTTCGAAGTTGAGTCAAGGTTGGCTCACATGAAAATACCCGACACGCAAAGTCGTGAAGCGCCTTTTGGTTAGGCGAGTGGTCACGGTCAGTGGTCACATGGAAGAGGTTTTCTCCCAGTGCTAGTTCACGCAGACGGAGTCACATAAGGACCTCTGGATTAGTATTGAATATTACAACAAGGAGGCGAAGAGCTGCTCCAACTAGAGGAGTGAGAATATCTAGTGATCGGAAGGTCGACAAAACCCCGCCGAGGTGGAGGGTTGCATCAAGTGGTATCAGAGCTTAATATGTTTTCTGCAGATCGTAGGCAAAGGAGAGACGGTGAATGGAGATAGTCTGATACCATCAAGTGGTATCAGAGCCTGCACATAATTGATTTATGTAGGCCGAGGAGAGAAGACAATAAAGAAGATATAATCTGATACCATAGCACAATCTTCGTCTGTAGATTTCAGGCGAAAGAGAAGTTGGAGATGCTCTCAATTGTAGAGTGAACAATAGACTTGCCAGGATGGCAGGCAGAGGGAAAATAATATGGCTAATAAAGGCCATGGACGTGGTCGAAGTAAGGACCGCCAACAAAAGAGTAAAGCTGAGATGGATAAAGAGCTCAGTGAGGTAAGAGCAAGGATGGAACAACTGACACTAAAAATGCAGCAGGATGCAAAAGTGCATTGGGTGTATGAGTGGCCCATGAAGAAGAAGGTGAAATGGCCAGTTAAGAGATTGTTGGCCAGAGGATAGCAAAGGTTGTTGAGAGTATGGTTGAGGTATGTTGAAAACCTTAGGGGCACATAAGAAATGGTTCACATCTGTGAGCCAGAAGATGGGAAGAGTCTCAATGATGACAAGGAGAAGAAATCAGACAAGGGTCTCAGAAACTGTTAGGTGGGTAGTAAAGAAAGTTCAGATTGTTAGGTGGGAAATGAGATGGGACCATTGGATCTCATAGATTGCCAGGTGGGCAAAGAGGAAATCCATAGATGCCAGGTGGGCAAGGGAAGTGAGTTTAGACTAGTTGAGGGTCTCATGAGCTTATAGGTGAGTTCAAATCAGCAAGGGGAGCTGACAGAGGAGGATCGGAAATACATTATGATCATTGGAGGAATTGAGGTATTCCTACCACATAGCCCAGTTGAGTCAAGAGAGTGTGTTGCAGGTGCAACAACAGAAGGAAAACCAATAGAGACTGTCAAAGAGGAGGAGATATTGATGTCTGCCCTAGCATACGAAGAAGAGAACACAGTTGATATGCTCACTCTGTGGGAGAAGGAGTTGGAGATGCTGGAGGATTGGTTGAACAATCCATAACCAGAAGATGAATGGAAACATAAAGTCATGTAGATTGTAGGAGAAGAGCATTCGACAGAATTTCTCATAAATTTCAGCCAGGAAGTTGAACAGATGATGACTGCAGCAATGAGGCATGCACCAGAAGAGGGAGAAAAATTCTAGTTTGGGAGCAGCTGGAGGAAGCTTGAAATATGCCTGTAGGAGAACTGGTAGAAGCAAATATGTCAGAAGGAGAAGCTGAGCAGGAGCTCAGTGAGGAACTTGCAGAAATAGAGTCTGCGGCAGAGTGGCGAGCTAGTGCCACAGAAGAGGAAATCGACATGGGAGGTCAAGTAGATCTGCCATTGATAAGTATGGAGAGGAGGAAGTGAAACAGAGAAGACTGCATAAGAAGATCCAACCACTAGAACAACAGGACAAGGTGATAGAAGAGATAAGAAAGTTTATGTTGATGTCATTAGAAGCAGTCATCAAAGAGAAGCTGAGCAAAAGGAAGCCTGCAACAACAGTAGGGAAGAAGCAGCAGTAGAAACAACAAAGCAGTGAAGCAAGATGACAGCTCCAGAAGAGAGTTTGGGACCCAAGTGGATTTCAACAATAGAACTGGGAAGCTCATGAGTAGGAGCTAATGAATTTTTCACAGCAGTGGAGTATGATGTAGGAGCATCGCTCCACCCCATCGACGCGCCAACTAGACAACACATTCAACGTGCATTCAATGGAGGACAGAGGCGCCATACCTCTTACTTTCAAATTTCAAAATTGTAATTAAATGAAAATTAAATGTTTGTAAGGCTGGAAGAGCCGAGCCATGCCTTTGAGCAAGCAGGAGATGATGTCGCCTTTAATGGCTAACAGGCTTATAAGATCTAGATCTGATTCGGACTAGACATCCATTGAATGTAATTCAATGTAATTAATTAGAGTAGGTAGATGGAGGGAAAGGATCGAGGAGCCCTTCTTTTGTAAAAGATCTTTGTATCTAGATTCATTAGAGGAGATTAGATGAGAAGATAGAGAGCCGAGACTCTGTAGCAGTCCGAGCTTTTGTACACATTGTAACAGACATTCTGACATTAATACAAAGCAATTTTTCTTGCATATGATTATATGTGTTTATGAATATGTGATGAATGTCCCGTGTGTGTTATTTTATGTTGTAGATGTATGTTAGATTCCATCTACAGGGTGTAGACAAAATTGGTTGTCTGTGAGTTGTTGATTTCAGTCTGGGTTCTTTGTGGCTAAATGCAAAGAGTGCATGACAGAGTGTTGAGGACTCTATGAGCCAATGCAAAGAGTGGACATCTGAGTTCTGTGTTGAATTCAAACAAGAACGTGCCAGGAGGGCACACCAGAAGAATCATAAACTCAAGAGGGAAGCCTCAAGGTTGTTGAACACCTTGGAGGAGAGACTATGCAGAGGAAGGCACATAGATACAAAATTGTTGAGGATTTTGTAAAGCTCTGTCGGAGGGTATCGAGTATGTGCAAGGACTGCACAAAAGAGAACTTTGTTTTGAGTTCAGAGAGAAGAGAAGTGTCGGAGGGGAAGACCCTTACATAGTTAATGAACACTCTGTAAGCTCAACAAGTTGTGCTTGAGAAGAAGTTGTCAAGAGGGCACTTATATCCCTTCAAGGAGCGAAAAGGGGAAACAAAGTTGTTGAATACTCTAGAGGAAGACTTGTGCAAGGAGTGCACCAGGCCAACACTCAGACGAAGTGTTGAAAGACAATCATCTGGAGGCCGGACAAGCACAATGAGTGTGCGGAGGAGCGAAGTGTTTCAAGTTAAAAAGTTCAAGAGGTCAAGCGTAGAGTGTGTCAGGAGGGCACCAGAAGTATTTTAGAAGGCATAGAAGGGTTAAGGTTAATTTCATTTCCAAAGCTCAGAAGAGATAGTGTTTCCAAAAATGTAGATGAGACCCAAAGTCACAGGTCTCGCAGGAGGTAGATCGAACGCTGAGACCTTCGAAAAGTTTTGAAATCTTCCAAGTCAAGGAATAAATCCAAAGCTTAGGTGGAGGAGTGACAACAACCTTTAGATCACCTGCAGAGGAGAATATTTGGACCGTTTGAATCCACGTCCAGACAATTAGAAGAGTGCACAGGAGAGTGGAATTTGCGAAGTCCCGAAGTCCTGAAATCATCAGGACCATCCATNTAGAAGGCGTAGAAGGGTTAAGGTTAATTTCATTTCCAAAGCTCAGAAGAGATAGCGTTTCCAAAAACATAGACGAGACCCAAAGTCACAGGTCTCGCAGAAGGTAGATCGAACACTGAGACCTTCGAAAAGTTTTGAAATCTTCCAAATTAAGGAATAAATCCAAAGCTCAGGTGGAGGAGTGAAAACAACCTTTAGATCACCTGCAGAGGAGAATATTTGGACCGTTTGAATCCACATCCAGACAATTAGAAGAGTGCATAGGAGAGTGGAATTTGTGAATTCCCGAAGTCCTGAAATCATCAGGACCGTCCATCGTCAGGGTTGACAGGTGGCAGCAGATCTGAGAGTTCGAAGAATCGAACTTCGGAAGATTTGCAAGGGGAGGAGTGGAGGCAATCCTAACCATCCATCAAGAAGGGACACGTGGCGAGAGATCAACATTTCTCTGACTCGCAAATTGAGGAACACAAGATAGGCGAAGTGAGAACTCGCGAGGTCCGATTTCGCTATTTGATCTAGGCGTTAGATCATGAAGAGATTTGGACCATCGATTTGAGGCGAGTGTAGAGTCAGGAATTGGGAGAAGAGAGGTAAGTAGTCTTCCAACTTCCTGAGATGCGAAGTCCCGATACGCGAAGGGAAGCAAGACCATTGGATCACAGGGATTGTGGACTGTTGATCTGATGCGAGCGGAGCTCAGAGTTCGGAGCTTCTGATATCGAAAGGATGAGCATAATCATAATCATGGCCTTTTGAGGAACATAATCAGTGACTGAGATAACAGGCTTCCTAATGCGTTTTGGTAGGCGTTGTTCAGGTTATGTGGGATAAATTTGACACCTAACACTAGCTATCATCCCCAGACAGATAGATAGACGACAATAGTAAACAAATGGGTCGAGGGGTACCTGAGGAACTATGTGTCAAGGTAGAAACGAGCATGGATAAAATAGTTGCATCTCAGTGAGCATTACTACGAAACCACTCATCACATGTCCAACGGGATGAGCCCATTCAAGGTATTGTATGGATATGATACTCCGTCTTTTGTGGATTTGGTGTTTGGAGAGAGCAGAGCTCCTAAGGCCAAGGACTAGTTACAGGAAATTCAAGACATCTTAAGAGTCCTAAAGGAGAATCTGTAGGCTGCTCAGAATCAATAGAAAATGTATGTAAATAGACACAAGGTAGAACACAACTTTGAGATTGGAGATCTTGTCTTTCTCATATTGCAACTATACAGACAATCGTCATTGAAGAAGAGTGTTGTAGAGAAGCTCAAGCCCCACTTTTACGAGCCCTGCAAATTGATAAGGAGAGTTGGGGAAGTGACATATGAGCTGGAGATATCGAAGGGTAGCAGGATCCACAATACCTTCCATGTATCCTGCCTCAAGAAGGCATTGGGACAACAGGTCACTGCTTTGGTAGATCTTCTTCCACTAGATGAGGGAGGACAATTGGTTCTAGCCTCCGAGAGGATAGTTGATGTCAAGGAATGGAGGCTTAGGAGCAAGACCATTCGAGAGTATTTGGTTATATGGATAGGATTTCCTGCGATAGATGCTACCTGGGAAGGAGAGAAAATCTTACAACACCCTGATCTGGAACTGCTTGAGGAAAACCAATCTTGGGAAGGGAGGACTATAATGTCCCTTTCCAATTGACTGTGATGGGCGGGTGACTCAATATCCTATATGACTCCTATAGGCTATAGTCAACAATTAAAAAGGGATTCAAGGAGGTGTCATTAGGTAAAAAGATGGTCAAAACCTAAAAGTGACATTAAATAAAATAAACAATTATATTTAAATGAAATTGGAGGGAAAATAAAGTGAAGATTTTATATGGTCAAAATGGCGGAAACATCTAGAAGGTCCAAAGGAAGGATAAATAGAGGATACATCCGTCCCCTCGGCATTATGCTTTGATATCTTCTTGAGTGCTCTTGTAGCCAACGTTTTCATTGGGTTTTGGGCAAAACCCTTCCATTGCATGTTTAGTTTCGGTGGTGTAATATCCACCCTAGCTAGACAAAGAAAGGGATTCATCCGGAGTCCTCTTGTAGTTCCTTGTGGTGCTTGATTATGTTCTGGAGAGATATGGAGGATTGCTTGCAAAGCATTATAGGGCTTGGAGAGCCTTGGGCTTCATTGATTGGCATCATTCTAGGTTTCTTGTGTTGTTTTGTAGTAGATTGTGGTGCAACTTGGCAACCATTAGCTTGTGTTCTTAGTCATATTCTGCAGTTGTTATTACAACCACTAGTTATCATTGTATTGAATTTTGGGAGTTTACATCCATAATAAGATGCCATGGTTATCTGCTTTAAATCTTGTGTAATGGATGTTTTCTATTTGTTTGATAATACTTCATTGAGTAAATTGTTTTATAAGAAGTTGACAACACATTAACTTAAGAAGAAACAATAATTTGTGGGCATAAGCGTCGTATCTCTACCCAACCTAGTTGGGGGACATTACAAACTAATTGAACTTAACTATGGAAACTTTTCTTTGTTAAACGTGCTTAGCTAGAATTGTAGTTGGATAAGTAATATTTTAGGGAGCAATAGTTACTAGGAATAGATCTCATAAGTGATGATTGATGCTATGCAATTCATTTTGCTAATTTCAATCTTACTTCTTTACTCATGTAAACATCCTTAATGCAATGAATATTAAGTAAACTATTCAAGCTAATTGAAAACATAATTATTTAATGATAATAAGAAAGGTGAATGATGGTGAATGACTTGAGTAAGATATTTCATAATATTCATATGTTGAAGCACCCATATGCTTAAACTAGCGTAAATCCATAGTTAAGATAGTATGTAATATAATTTAAATAATAATAAAAACTTAAATACACAGATATATAAAATTGACACACTATAAAATAAAATAAAAAATATTTATTTTATTTGAAAATCATGAACATGTCATTTTTGAGGATTGGGTAATTTGTTTTTCCAAAGTCAAGGTGGCTTTATGTTTTAAGTTATTTTATGGTTATGGGTTTTTTCAAAAACATTCAACACACATACACACAATTAGTTAAAAATTGAATAAATTTAATTTTTTAAAGTATATTTTCCTGTTTTTATTTTTTATTTTTTATTTTTAATAATGTGAGTTTTTTTATTAAATGGGTTAAAAGTTAATTTTTGGTCAAAGTTTCCATCAATAAAGTGGAATTATAATTTAAAAAAAAAATTCCTTATCAAATTTCAAGAATAATTCAAGAATAATTTAAATGAAAAAATTATTGATTTTGTCCACTTTTTAATTTACTCCTATGACATTACTTCAATTAAGCTCTCACATCTAACACTTATTAAGATTTTACAAGTGGGTGGTAAACTAAGTGAGTTTAACCATGAAAATTTTCATAATTAATGTTCTTAAGCTAGAGTTATAATATTTGAATACATGATCTTGGGAAGTCCTCGTTATTGGACACAAGTCTTGGAAGTGACAATCAACACTATGCAATTCATTTCACTTACTTCAATTTCAATTCCACTTCTTCAAAGTTTTCCACCATAATACATGTATACTAGTACCACCCTCACATGTAACACTTGTTAAGGTTTTGTATATGAGGTGGCAAACTTAGTGAGCTTAACTATGGAAATTTTGTTGGTTAAACATGCCTAAGCTAGAATTGTAGTTGGATAAGTGATCTTCTTGGGAACAATGGTTACCAAGCGCGTGTCTTAGAGGTGACAATTGATGTTATGCAATTCATTTTGCTAGTTTCAATCGTACTTCTTTACTCATTTGAACATCCCTCGATGCAATGAATGTTAAGTAGACTATTGGAATTAATTGAAAAAACAAACATTATTTAATGATGATCATGGGAGGTGGGTGATGGTGAATGGGTTGAGTAAGATATTTCATAATGTTTGTGTATTGAAGCGCCCCATATAATTAAACTAGCTTAGATCCATATTAATTACAGATTTATCAAGCACCGAAAGGGATCAATTCTCTTGACGTGTAATTTTTTTATCATTTAAGTGCACATGAAGAGAGGGGTAACAATATTTTTATGTAAATATCACATCTATAGTATTTTTGTTTATGTTTAAATCTAAGTTGGCCTAATGGTTAAGAACATGTGTTTCCTCCTAAGAGGTCACAAGTTCAAATCCAAAGGGGGGTGGGGTATGTATACCTCTGTAGACTTTAACAATCAAATCGTTGTGCGGAGGGGGTCCCTTGTCCCACAAACAAGGGGGTCTCATACACCAATTTGGTGTCTGGCTTGACTATGACCTTAAAATTAGATCATTATTATATTATTGTATCAAATCTCATTCTTTCATATATAAAAATATATTTTTATTTGTATTTGTATTTATATTTGTATTTATATTTGTATTTATATTTGACTAACATATACTATTACTATTATTTGTTAAAAGTATTATAGTTTTTTTAAATTAACATGTAAGTGTTATTCACATGACAACATTTTTACCACACTAGGTCGGAGATGTACTTCGCTACTTTCAATGCAATACAAGAGAAAAAAACTCTAAAACAATACTTGCTAATTGAGTCACAAGCGAAACAAACTTCACCATTAAAAAAAATTATGATTAAACGCACTTTATAAAATTATTTAAAATTGAAAAATATTTATTACCAGTTTCAAACTTGATGATGAACTCGTTTCAATCTCACTTTCTCACCAATATGAATATCACCAAATGCAATAAATACTAAATGAATTATTAAAAAAATACTCATTAATGTTTTAGATTTATGAATATCACCCAATACAATAAATACTAAATAAATTATTAAAAAAATACTCATTAATATTTAAACATAATAAATGTTTTGAATAAGAAAACCCTTACAAAATTAATTTTATATAATTAAATTTTAAATTTATATTTTATATCTCTATTTTGTTTTTCTATGACATCATTTTAAACTAAATTTTACTTTGTTTTTTATTTTTTAAATCTCTTTATACATTCCTAACATTTTTATATTTCTTAGTCTTATATTAGTCTCCGCAAAACGTGAAATTGTTCACTTCTAGAACATACATGTCAGAGTTCTAGAACATAAATGTCAGAGTTCCTGAGGTTCACTTCAATGATGTGTTTGTGACCACATCTTTACGAAAACACATGCTTAAGTTTGAAACTTTATTTAACAACTAGGTACTACAATTCATAATGCTTATGTACATCAAATATTCATTTTCATGGGCCCAATAGTTGTACAACCGTTTATACTTTCATATTTTATCATATTTTCATTTTGGTATCATACTTTTTTTCCATGAAAAAAATTGACTCAATTTTATATTAAATATAAAATCATTTTTACAAAACAGACATTTTTGAAGTGGAATTAAAGCTGTCATCGATACTATAGCAGAGGTTCAGTTTTTGAATACGGTGCAGGCGATGAGTATAATTCGCCCCAAAAAAACTCCAAATCGCCCCATCCTCGAGCGAAAGGAACAGAGTTAAAGCTGTCAGGAAAAAACGCCCAGCCGCCTGCTGGAAAACAAAGAATAGACAGTCGATTCGGCTGAAGATGGCCACTGGAGATCAGAAAATGTCAAGGACGGTGGTAGGAATCTCGATCCCATTTTCACTGTGGTAGATCGAGAGTTTCCCAGCCAACTCGGAGAGAGCTCTCTTAGATAGAGCGTCAGCTTCTTGATTAAATGATCTAGGGAAGTGCTGACAATTCAAAATAGTGAACCTTTGGGAAAGATCCAGCGTCTTCATTTTCCAGCCCTCTATCTGAACAGAGTGGAGCTCTGTTTTTTGATTGATCCAATCGATGATGACGCTTGAATCTCCACGAACCTGAAGATGAGAGATGGACCAAGAAGAGGCTAACAGGAGAGAATCCCAGAGACCCATAAGCTCAGCCTTGGTGTTTGATCCCGAACCACAATTGAGAAACCATTTGGTAATTCTCGACTGATGAGTCTTGAAGAAACCCCCAGCCCCGCAGCAAAGTCCAGAAGACTGTGCAGCACCATCAAAGCAAGCCAAGGTGAAACCCTCCGGCAATCTCAGGTCGATATCTTTAATAAGAACAGGCTTAACAGAAGAAGGCTGCCAGCTGAACAAAGAGAGTACTCTGCAGATCACTGCTTTTGGGGAAGGAGCCCGGTCTTCGAACAGTGCAAAATTTCTTTCGATCCAAATGTTCCAGCAGACTTGGGCAGCCAGGTTGTTCGGAAGGAGGCGATTTTTAATCCAATTAATGAAACAATCAGTGACTGTTCTCCCGCTCCAGGTCGAGTGAATATTAAGGTGAGTGAGCAAGAAGCGCCAAACCTCCCTCGAGAACTCACAGTGTATTAATAAATGATGAATGTCTTCCTGGGCGTGACGGCAGAGGGGGCAGAATCCGGGCCCCTCCCAGCCTCTCCTACGAAGTGAATCCCAAGTTAGGACTTTGTCTTGGCCGGCAAGCCAGACAAACAATTTTAATTTTAGAGGAACCTTCCAGCTCCAGATCTGACGGAGCCAAGAGGAGATAGACTCAGGGTGAAAATGAGAAAAGAGAGCCACATAAATATTCTTTACCGTGAGGAGACTAGAGCCATCCCCACCAGTCCACAAAAGAGAATCAGGATCTGCAGTGAGACAGATGCCAGCGCTCTTGAGAGCAGTGGAGAAATGATTCCAATCCGAGGCCCACTTACCATCAAGGTTTAAATCGTTGCTCGATAACCAATTGTCCGGCCAGGAGGGATTAACAGTCAAAGTTCTAACATGTGCAAGGTAAAAATAATTTGAGGAGCCCAGCTTCAAGCGTAAATCTGAATGGAGGAGCGATTTCTCATCAAGACCCACAATCTGGTCACGTCCCAGACTGATATCAGTTCCAGTGCCTGGCTTCCACCTGAGCCAGTGAAGGATGACGGGAGAGGAGGTGATCATTCCCTTCCAGAAAGTGGAGGCCCGACTTTGCTGTAAAGAAGGCTTACGCAACCAGTCACAAAGTCTTTCTGAGCCCAAGTATTTTGCAGCTACGATCCGGTGCCAGATACTATTGTGATTCAAAGCCCTCCAAAGGGAACTAGCCAGGAGGGCAGTATTAAAAAGTGGTAAATCTCTAAGTCCCCAGCCTCCAGCCCTTTTTGGAGTAGTCAAAGACGCCCAGCTGCTAAGGTGAATTTTATGTTTTTTACCATGGCCGTTCCAAAGAAAATTTGATGCAAGTCTCCGAAGAATGTTGAGGGTTTTTTTTGGAATTTTTGCCAATGTCATCCAGAAAACCGCTAGGCTTTCCAGGACCGACTTAACCAGAATAAGTTGACCTCCAATAGATAGCCATTTGTTACACCAGAATTCAATCTTCCGCTCAAAAAGAATAACCAGCCAATGCCAATCAGCAGGGGTATACGCTCCCAATTTGAGCTGAAATCCAAGATATTTGAATCCCTCACCCAGATCCAAAAACGTGTATGGCAGAGTGGCTTTGAAGCTGAGTAAATTAGGCTCCAAGATGCCCCAGTGGAAGACAGATGATTTTGTCAAATTTATGGTTAGTCCTGTAGCAGAGCAGAAAAGAAATAAAACCTCCTGGATAACAGTCCACTCCAATAGATCAGCTTTGGACATAAGAAGAACGTCATCTACGAAAATTAGGTGGACAATTTTGATGAACTTAGTAACTTTAATGCCTGAGATCTTTTGTTCATTGAATCTCTTTTTAAGAAGGAGACTAAGAATTTCCATGATTAAAATGAATAGATAGGGGGAGAGAGGGCAACCCTGTCGGAGGCCCCTCTCACTGTTGAAAAAGTTCGTGGCCTCACCATTGATAATAACAACGAAATTGGGACTTTTAACACAAGCTAGAATCCAATTTGAAAGTTTTTCTCCAAAACCCACAGCATGAAGCACGAGCCTTAAGAAGTCCCAATCAACACAGTCAAAAGATTTTTTAAGATCCAGCTTCAAAATCAGCGCTTTGATATTTTGTTGTTTGATACTGTGGATGCATTTGTGGGCATCACCGATAGCATCCTGGATTCTTCTGCCCTTTAAGAATCCAAGTTGTTCCGTAGATAGGCTCCTTCCAAGGAAAGGCTTGATTCGATTGGAGATAACCTTTGAAATTAGCTTATAAACGAGGTTGCAAAGTGAAATAGGTCGGTAGTCGTTGAAGGAGAGCGGAAGTTTGTCTTTTGGAATCAGGACCAGAAAAGTAGCATTAAGACTGCCAATGATCTTACCTTTTTGCCGAGAATCCTCCACCATTGATCTTACCTTTTTGTCGAGAATCCTCCACCATTTGCCGAGTATCATACTTTGTGGGCCTTTGGAGTCCCTTTCTATATAATTTGATGTTTTATCATTTTGATTCTTATCATAATCATGCCATGATATTTTGTACACTTTTTTTAAGGTTGTAATTGTGATTTATCTGTTATAATTCTAAATGGTTAATAACAATTATTTCATAATATAGAGTGGTTGGAGTGCATGGGGTACTTTATGAGTGGTTGGAGTGCATGGGGTACTTTATGATTCTCGAAGAAATGTCGAGTTCATATTTGCTTATTATCAATAATCAAGCTCGAAGTATATGTGCTCTATTAGGATTTATCTTTGGCGAACTATCAGGGCATTCATAATCTTACAATTATAAGTGACTCAGATTATAATCAAGCATGCAAGGATGAAGACTCTTCCAAGCAACATTCATCTAAGATCCATATTTCTCAGAATACAAAAATAATTTTAGGCATTCCACTATGTTGAGTTCCTCCATGTTTTCAGGCTCAATAACAGGGAGGCAGACCATTATGCAAATCAAACAGGTAGGAAAAAGTTTGGGCTTATTATCATCAACGCCCCTCCCCCCCCCTATTTTATCTGATTCCATGAGTCGTAGCATTGAATTAAGGTTAAACCAACATAATACTTCACTCACGAAGGACAATGGGACGATACATATGTCAAGAAGAGAGCCACGTGCTTCTCACGCGTCACCCTGACATTTCCATAAATCCCTTAACATAGTGGGGTCCTTTCTCCCACTTCCTCATCCACTTCATGGCGCATGTGGGAGGACTTCTTGCATCATGGAAGTAAATGTATGTACCTGCTATCATGCCTACAAGTGGTTAATGCAATCATAGATCCATTCAACCTCAGTGTCATTCACTTGTGTGGGGTTCTGTTATGGTGAGAGGGTTCTAACACATTATGGCATCCTCGACATGTTGGGAGCTACTCAAGGTGGCAACTCTGGTGTTTTATTCCTATAGTTTTGATCTTCCCTGGGTAAGCCAAGAATCATGGCGAAAGATGATGTCCGAAGCTGGACCAGGAAGTTGGACACGATGGAGGAGGAAATACGGGATTTGCGCACCACTGTTCAAACTTTGCAAATACAATTCAACGGGCTTTTGTCCCATGTTCTTATGATTCTTGAATTCTCAGTGCAACATCGCCAGAGTATTCAACAAATTTAGGATGGATGTGCTACACTAAGGATCCAAATTGAGGAACTTCGCCTTCAACCAAGGCATGATTCGCCCCCTAAATCAGATAATGACAGTTTTTGAAGCATTGTTGTCTCCTCAATTGGATTTAAATGTTTCTGTTCCAGGTTCTTGCTAATGTTCCTTGGGTAGGAAGGGACTGACCATATCTACACAGTTGATGCTTTGTTTTTGCACTCTTATCTTAGGAGTTTTCTTTAGAATCTATATAATCTGGTACTATGGAAAATTCTTTACATCAGAACTCTCCGTCTTTCAGCCAATAAGAATTTTTGTATCTCGATTAAGCATTATAGAAGCTCACTCTATGAATTTTGGACGTGTTGTATCATTCTGATGTGTTCACATGCTGTTTTAAATTAATGAAATCTTCCCTATTTTACTGTTGAAAAAAAAAAAAATTATCACATAACCAATTAGTAAAGTTTTTACTTTTATATGAAAAATGTGTATAAATGAAAAATGTGTAAAGTTTAAATCTTTCCTCTTTGTTAAAATAAGTGTCAATACCACCTTGGAGATGAGTCTTTTATGCTATCATTTTTGTAATTATCTCTTCATTCATTGGTGTTGTTGATGATTTTATTCTTATTTTTGTAAGTATAGGCATTCTTTTTTCGTGATTTACTTTTCTATCCATTTTGTCAAAAATATGACAACTAAGACTCTTAGCATGAAAATGCATGAAAATGCTTAAAGTATTTTTAAGACTCTTGCATGAAAATGTTTAAAGTATTTTTCTAAGATACTATTAATCTTCCACTCTCTAGTGTATATATATATCCTTTATCCTGAAATATCTAAAATGATTCCCCGTAACTAATGGGTGAAGTTTTTACTTTTTACATAAAATAAATTTAATGGTTAAATCTCTCTTGTTTTTTTGTTAAAGTAAGTGTTTATACCACCTTAGAGATAAATCTCTTATACTATCATTTTTGTAATTATCACCTTATCCATTGGTTTTGTTCTTATTTTATTATGAACTTTGTATTATAAACTTTGTAAAAAGACATTTTATTTTTTTCATTTTTTTCCACAAGAAAAATTTCTCATTATAATGTAGTATTAATGTATTGTAAAAACCAATATTATATTCACTTCTTTTTAAGATGGAGACGTTTGTACCAATTCTAAATTACAAGATAGTTTGGCCAAAAATATATGATAGAAAACTCATAGATAATGCTTTAGTAATTTCGAACTCCAACTATAAAGACTTTTACAAAATCTATAGACGAGATAATATTGATATTTTAATCAAAATACCAAAAAAAGACTTGGTACTGTATCTCTGATAGCCACTAAAATAGATATAAATGTTGTGCTGGCCCCACAGGGCCATCTTTCCACTGGTAGAAAGTTAGTTTCCCCGCCTGTTCTTGTAGTGCACTTTTGGAAAGAAGATCAACCTCCAAATTTAATTCTCAGTAAATATGAGTGAAATTAATCTGTGTAAAGCCTTTGATGAGTTCAGAGATTTTATGTTTCCAGCATTCCAAGGCAATGACTTGTAACTTGCCTTTGTTGTTAAGTCAGTCTATAATAATTCTGGAGTTGCCCAAAACTTGTAGATCCAGAATATTAAGTTTGGTAGCTAGAGTGAGTGTAGCCTGGGCACCAAGTAGTTCAGCTTTGGAATTTGTACCCTCACCACAGTTGTAGTTCAACTTTGGAATGGTATGGTCTGTAAGCTTGATCATACCTCCAGCTCCACACTGAAGACCAAAGTTTTGTGAGACACCATCAAACCAGGAAGTAGTCCGACCTTGTTGATAGGTAGGCTATAAAAAACACAGAATATGATCTTTTGTTGTCTTAATACCCTCCAAACCTCCCAGAGTCTTGTAATAAATAACATTGATAGAAAGTGAAAGACGATAAAAAATAGTCATGTTGTGCACCAACCAAATGTGCCAATTGACCAAAGCAGGAAAATGTGAATAGAGTAACTCCTCATTTGTCCAGTCTTCCAAACAATTCTTCAGAGAGGAGCCCAATCATGTAGTCCTGAGCTTGAGAGCAATAGAGAGTCTGGTCCAAACTTGATGTGTAAAAGTGCACTTTACGTTTCCTTGCATCTTATTACGCATAACAACTAACAATCATAATGTGTGAAGGTTTAAACTCTTTTGCTAGGATAATGACAATTTCCAGTATCTCATATTTGTATCCTTTATCTCATAGTTATTTTAGGTAGTGCAAGTTGTGTTATAACTAACTAATAATGGCACTAACCAACACTTACCTTGTGATGAACATAAATGTAAGTTATGCAATAAGGAGCTCAAATCATAAGAATGCTTTAATTTCGTAAGTTTTATTTATTATGTGATTTATGGTAAATAGTATTGTTTATTTAGATATCTTCACGCTAGGAGATCTCAAGTTTATTATGAAGACTAGATGTGTTTTCCTTTTCATTAGGGAAGTTTCTTAGTTTTGGAAGAAGTTACATACCTCGAAATTTGACTCTCAAAATGAGGTTAGGTTCCTTGGCCAATGAATTTTAATGTGTGGAAGCTTTTGCGGAACCTTCCAACAAAATACCTACTTGTTGTTGCTTCCGTTAGACTCTCATGCGTAATCCCTCTTAATTTGAAGGTACATGTTTGAAATCATAATTGTTAACTTTAATGATGTTTATGACTTTTTTAAAAATATTTTTTAAAGAGTTCTCAAGTTAGAGTTGTATTTGGATATGTGACCTTCTTTAGAAGTCTTGGTTACTAGTTGCAAGTCTCGAAGGTGATATTAA
>JASDQU011314600.1:6442-24751 GCA_032191745.1 Picea mariana
GGAGTAACTTCTCTGGGTGTCGGGGAAGGTTATGGACTTGTCCTGGGATGGCCAAAGTGTCTATGGACAACCAAGGTTGATTTTTTTGAGGTGGATTTCCCCGTTCTTCATCATGGTCATTGTTATCTTCGATGTCTTCATATCCTGAGTTAAACCCTTCTTCTTTCGAAAACTTATCGGGCTCGGAGAAGTTACGGACCGATGTTTCAGGGATTAGATTGAGAGGATGTTCAATTTTGGTGAGGGTGAAATATATTAGGTCTTCTACCGTGTGCATGAAAACCTAGTCAGGGGTATCAACCACTAGTCTGCTTACTTGTTGTCTTCGAGGAAGTAATGGAGCTAAGGGAAGCACACCGATCTTTTGGGCGTATGCTCTTGTGATTCTTCTGAATTGATTCAATTCCTTGTGAGGGAGAGCGTAAGGTATATTCGTGAACATGTGTTCTTCCTCAGGATGGGGTGAGTTACTCATTTTAGGATCACTTAGTGTGTGTGGGATGTCTTAGGAATGACTAGCCATGAAAGTGGGCTGTTTTGAATCTACAGGCTGTCTGAAATATTATGTGAAATATGTATTCAACCATTCATTCTTCAGGCCCTCCTTCTAGCACCAATTCTGTTGAGGGGTCCTAAATCCATTTAACTCAATAGTAGGAACCAATCCCACCACTGAGGCCCAATTAGACTCTATAGCATTTAATAGTGGAATGGTTCTCCAGATTTTTCAATCCAACCAAATAATCAATGGGCTTTACGTTTTCTCGTGAAGGATTTCTCCTTCAATTCAGATGTTCTATTTTTTTGTTTTCTCTTAGGTAGGACTGATATAAGATAAAGCCGGTATAAACCAACTATGTGACAAAGTGGGAACAAACTTAACTACTGGATGAGAGGCTGAGCTTGGGATAACCCTTTCACTCTAGCATGCAGACAATGATCGTCTACCACATGCCTGGTACTAATACGTTAACCGTGCATGTATTCCAATTACTGATTGAGATACAAATTATCAGAAGAAAACATGCATGTGATAAACAATGGCAAGTAAAATAATTCACTCAACTCTAATCATCAATCACATAATAACACAATGATTTATCTTCATCATTAAAGAAAGAACTGTAAAACATTGCTTCAGATAACTTATCAATAGATTTAGTAGCTCTTAATTGTTACAACATCCATTCATATATGAGATAAGAAATAATTATTCTCCACATCCAATCATACACACATTTGATGAAAACACAAAATTTGTCTCTGGTCCAAAAAGGACTTCTCAATTAAAGTCAGCTCCGAAATGGTTCTTAACAAAACCAAAAATGAGGGTCTTAGCAGCAAACATCGACCTTTTACTAATAGGTCGATCCTCTTATTTATAACATACTATTAACTAAAAATAACTACTAAAGTGCAACTAGGTAAAACAAAACTCGCCAGATGGCACTCTTTTSTATCAGTTTTCTAAGAGTCATCTCAAGATATCACTTAAGAGGGTGAYTCTTGTTGTACTCTGACCACTTGATAAAAAAATCCTCGCAGGTGTTGGCATATGGGAATCTATGTTGTTCCATCAGGGTCGAGTGAATCTCTCTTATCTCTACAACATGTGCCTAATACTTGACTATACTGGCACTTAACTRTTGCAGCATAGCCTGAGCTTTGATCAYGTGCTCCATAAACTGTCACACCTGACCTAGTCCTGTGTCTGTCACCTTTSATATTTCTTTGGCCCATGATGAGTCTTTCTYGATGTGTGACTTGACTATGTCTCGCAAATCGACAAAGTCATCGGGTATACCAAACTCGGGGAGTCCGATGTCTTTCATTACCTGATTGATCTTAATCCATATTTTCTTGCACTAGACCCATTTTTCTTGGATTTCTCGATGGGGTTCCTGGGACATTTTAACCCAATACTCAGTCAATTTTCTTATGCGGTCGATGCTGCTTTCCATTATCACTTGGATTTCGTGCTCTTTGGCGTCTCAGCCTTTTTGCACTGCATTGATATATTTTATTCTTTCCACGGCTTGTTGCACTTTCTTGTACCACCTCTCCATATAGTTTCATGTCGCAAGTGCCATGAGGGTGTCTTCCTAAAGCTCGACTATCGTTGCAATGAATAGGTGTCGTTCATATGTAAACTTGCTGTAAGCTTCCCTGAATTCGTTCCTTAGGTACACTGTGGCTTGTGTGGTGTTCTGGTAATACTTCACCAAGTGGCACAAATGTTCCAGTTCCTTTAAAGTAGTAGCCAACTCCTCTTCATCCCTTTTATCTCTGTCTAGGGTGGTATCTGTGATTTCCATCCCTGCGCTGATAAGTTCAGACATTTTAGCATGCTCTGTGTTGATCAGGTTTTCCTCCATAGTGATGAATATGGAGCGATCTAAAGTGATCCTCCTCTTCTTGGTGGTTCTCTGGACAATAGACTTCCTTTTCCGATCATAAGTGATGACATGTATGTCGACTGCTTCATCCATGGATTCGAATATTTGCTGATCTCCCTAGTTGAGTGTATTCCCCAGACTCCACATGGTATATACTTGTTCAGGGCTGGGTTCTCGAACTTCCTCTCTGTGTTCTGAAGGCCTGACTTCTGTCTGTCGCTCATCGGGGGTTTGAGTACCAATTGAAATTGAGGCATTGGGAGTAGGATTGGTACTTACTTGATCATCAACCATCGAGACATCGATTTCCTGTTGTGGAGATCCTTCCTTTGGTTCGCCCAACCCTAGCTCATCCTTTAGACTGTCTGCTTGGGTCTCCGGTACGTTGGGAAGCTCAGTGCCTAAGACACTCTCAAATTCTTGTTCGTTCTATGGAAGCCCCTGAATATGAGAGTCAAGAACTGGGGAATATGTCTTCTCTGGCTCCTTTTCCTCTTCAATATGCACAGGGATGACAAGGGATACTTCCGGGCTCTCATCATCATCGTATATTTTAATCGACTTGCTTAAGGGGTTTGATGCACTTGTCCTCCCTGATGTTCTGACTATCTCTGGCTGAGCCAAAACACCTTACATCGATCCAACAAGTGGAGTTGTGAATTCAAGATCATCTAACCCAGCGATTTCGTCGACGTCTATTAGTTCAAGGCCGCTTGGGCCTATCTGGCTTTGATCTGGGTTGTCGTTAGGGGGCCTTTTCATACTTATGAGGTCAGGGTCATCTTACAGCCGATCAATTATCCGCTGYGCCTGTTCTATCATGAGAAACCCCCTMTCCCATGCATCCTGAGCCATGTGGGTATGTTGGCACAGGGGCAGAGCCAGGGTTCAACAACCAAGATCACACCAACATGCCCTAGCTATTGGCCCTTTCAGAAATACCTGCGAAGCAGATGCAGTATCACATGAAGCAACGATGTGGGCGTTGCAGGAMKAATATGTCTAAAACCAGGGGAATATCAAGGGGATCTCGTATAATAGCAATCACAGTATTCATATATTATTTACCAGMAAAATCTACTCTACGCAGCTATAAATMTTGATCTAACACAGTATTGCAAATAATAGTATAATAATGACAGAGATCAAAGCATTAATCATGCACACAACACAAAATATACGTGGTTCACCCTCTCTCTAGGGCTACATCCACAGAACTGTGCTTATGGTATATTAAGATAAAGCTTACAGTTCTGATCTGCACTCTTGGCCAGCAGATCCTCTCTCTCCTTTTGTCTTTCTCTCCCCCCCTTCTGTGCACCCAGCTGCAGGATCTGATCTTTGCACCCAGCTGAAGATCTTACAATACCAGAAGGCTTCAACACTTCTCTCTCTCAATACAATGACCTCTCACCACAGTAATAGAGCTAAATCAAATAACAATAGCATACCCTCCTCTAGTACCACCCCGACCTAGGTCCTCTCAAACTCTATTTATACATTATAGTTCCTTACTGACAGCCTTAGGCCGAAACCTAGGTGTCAAAACCCTAATTACCAAAACCCTAGGTCAACTTGATCCTCTTTTTCTGGACTTCACCAGCCTGTCTTTCCTTCCTTCTCGTGCAGTGCTCCAAAGCATCCAATGGTGGATTTTTCCACTTCTTGAGTCATCCTAAGTCCATCTTCCTTGCTGATCTGTCATCCTTGATCTCCTCATCCAACGGATTGCTTTTCCACACTTCGCTCCATCTTTTCTGCTCTTTTGCTCACTTCGACCCAGTGACAGTCACTGTGTCTCCCGCGAAGTTTGCTTTTTACCTTTTCTTCCTTGTTCTCCTTTTCCTTCCATAGCCAAGGGCCAACAGGCCCCCAACACTCACCTGTGACGCATCCCAAGGCACTTCAGATATGCTCCTTTTGTTTGGCTTCGACTTTAGACTGTGCAGTGTAGCCTTTGCTTTCTGCTTTATGGCTCCTTCCCATCCTTGTGCAAACTTGTATTTTATGTGTTTGGTACCCAGTTTCAACTGCACCTGGTACCTAAACCCTTTTCCTCATGCCTTTACTTGGAGCTGTGAGGTAGCTGGTTGTCATAGTACAACTTCAGCCGACTCCCATTCACCAATCCTTCTTTCCATTCTCTATTCAACGTCTTCAGCTACACAACTCCCCCTTTTTTGATGTAGGTGATCTCATATGGTCCAAGCCAATGCGTTCTGAACTTCCCAGGGTGTTTAATAAACTTACTGTCGTATACCAGTACTAAATCACCTTTCCTGAATATCTTTTTCTTGATATGCCTGTCGTGGTAGGATTTTTCTCGTTCCTTATGAACTTGCTGATGGAAGCCTGCAATGAATCTGTCTTCTTCTAGTTCGACTAACTATGCTAKCCTCTCATGAACAACGCCTTTATCATCCATGTGTGTAAGTGMAACAATTCTTAAGCTCAGTACCAAGTACTCCATTGGGACAACAACTTCAAGACCATAAACCAACTTGAAAGGGGTCTGCATTGTTAATTTCTTGCAAGTGGTTCTGTAAGCCCAGAGTACTGCTGGTACTCTTAAATCCCAGTCATCCCTATTCATGCTACAAATCTTTGTCAATGCTATCTCCAAGATCTTTTTGAAGGCTTCAACCGTTCTATTTTCTTGTGGATGATAAGGTGTACTCTTCTAATGGTGGACTGCAAATTCTTCAKTCAGGGCTTCAACTGTCTTATTGATGAAGTGTGTACCTTGATCAMTCATAAGGACCTTAGGGCATCCAAACCTGGTTATTATGTCATCAAATATAAAATGCACAGTTGTAGCTTCACTACAGTCTTTTACTACTCTTTCTTCAGCCCATCTAGTCAGGTATTCTGTCGTAGTGATAATATACCTTGCTCCTGTGTGCTTTCATGGTAGGTTTATAGGTCCCATGAAATCAATGGCCCATTTTTCAAATGACTGCAGGGTCATTTGCGGTGCTAATGGAATCTCATCTCGTCGGGATGGTTTTCCCACTCACTAGCATATGTTACATGCTCTGGTATATTCTTTAGCATCTCTATGTAACGTAGGCCACCAAAGGCTAGCTCGCAGAACCTTCTGCGCAGTTTCTTGCCCTGCATAATGTCTGCCTGCGATGCCTTCATGAGCTTCTACGAGGATCATCGGGCACTTTGTTTCCATAACGCATCTTCTTAGTATCTCATCAGGTCCTATTTTATATAGCTGACCAACTATCAGTGAAAAATTTGCAGTGCACACCACTAGCTGTTTTTTTTGGGAGATTGTATACTCACTCAGAGCCATGCCTATGGACAGGAACTCGACTATGTTGGCGAAGTGGCCATCAATATTTCTAATGGTGAGAAGTTGTGCATCCGGTAATGTATCCTCCAGACTGGTAGGTTCTTCTCCATGTTCCAACCTCGACAGGTGGTCTAGGCCTTTGTTCAATTTTCCTGGCTTAACTATGATCTCAAAATCATACTCCTGAAACAACAGAAGCCATCTCTAGATTCACCCCCCCAAAATTGGCTTGTTGACTAGGTACTTCAACATGGAGTGATCAGTAAACATTTTAAAGTGTCCTCCCAACAAGTAGTGGCGGAATTTCTGCAATGCATACACCATGGCTAGTCCCTCTCTCTCTGTAGTGGTGTAATTAACTTCAGCTGTGGACAACTTCTTGCTGGAAAATGCTAATGGATGATCAATGTCCCCTTCTCTAGGTTGTGCTAGTATTGCTCCTAATGCAATGGAGGATGCATGAACATGCACATGAAATTATTTTCTCTAGTCCAGAAAGGCTAGAATAGGCGTAGTTACCATCTTTTGTTTCAGTGTGTCAAAGCTCTGCTGACATTCTTCTGTCCAACCGAACTGACAGTCTTTCTTTAATAACTTCTCCATTGGTGCAGTAATCTGATCATATCCTTTGATAAATTTCTTGTAATAACCAGTATGTCCTAGTGCAGTGCACAATTGTTTGACTGAAGTAGGTGGTGGCAAATCAACTATAATTGCAATCTTGGATGGATCCACCAACAATCCTTTCTTGCATAGAATATGTCCTAATAATACTCCAAATGGTGAGAAGAAGATGCACTTCTTCAAATTTAAAACAATTCGACACTGCCTGCATTTATTCAGCATTAGCCTTAGACATTCAATATGATTTTTCAACAATCTAAAAATAGTCCAGTCATCAAAGTATGCTTCTAAAAATTTATGCAAAAATTCTTTGAATGCTTCAACCACTACCCTAGAAAAGATGGATGTGGCATTCTTCAATCCAAATGGCATTACTGTATATTGGTAGGATCCATACTCTATAGAAAACTTAGTCTTATGGCGGTCCTCCTTGGTGATGCGGATCTGATGGTATCCTGAAAATCCATCTGTAAATGAGTATACTTCTTGGCCTCCCACGTTATCCAACACTTCGTCTGTGAATGGTTTAGGGAAAGGATCATGTAGACAAGCATTATTCAGCTTCCTGAGATCTACGCAAATCTTGATCTCACCTGTCTTCTTATCTTGCACTACCATGGGGCTAATCCACTCCGACTCCTCAACAGGTTCAATAATCCCTACTTCCAGCATTCTGTCGAGCTCAATCTTTACTTTTTCCTTGTATTTTGGGTTCAGTCTGTAGGGTATTTTCTTGACTGGCTTTGCATCTAGTTTCAAAGGTATTCTCATCTCTCCCATAGGTCCTTTGATACCCTTCATATTGGTGAACTTGGTCGGGAACAAGTCTCGATACTCGTGCAATAATTCTKTGATTTTGTCAATGGTCGCAACGTCCCAGTAATCTCTGACATTGGAAAGATTTGGTGTTTCCTCTGTCCCAATGTTGAATTTCTTTATMTTTATTGGCTGCCCAATGAATGGCAGTTCAACTCCTGGTCCTTCCACATMTCTCTGGCCTTATGTTTCTRCAATATTCACTTTCCTTGGGCCATCATCTTTATCGACATTAATGTTGTAGTAGATCTACAGTTTMTGGAGGGGYGCAGTCCATTCATCCTCTTCCTTCTCTAAAGGGAGGCTAGATGCCTCCCTAAATACTTTCTGTCTCACCATCTGTAGTGCTTGATCTACTTAAGGAAATTCACTTTCAAATAAAAAGGTGGTTATAAAATTMTGGATCATACCTTCCCATTCTGAAGTGACGAGGCACAGTTCTGCTTGAAGGTACCAGTTGATCGGGGTGGTATCCAGTGTATTGAYGAATATATGTACCCATTGTTCTCKAGGAACGTCACTCCAAGCCTCTTCGCAGCTACGTACGTGGTCCTTTGGGCAACTTTGACCTATGTATCTTACTTCATAGCTTCCTACTTGTGCTGAAAACCGCGCTGTCATCAAAGTTCGACATTGTGTCCAGCCTGTGATGTTTCCCTTGTGCGTTCCCCACCATCTTGCTGGCATGGCCTTCATGGCCTCATCCATTGCCAACAGCCTCTGTTGTGTTGGTACACTTGTCTCAAATTATGATAAGAAGTTCTCTAAAGGGTTCATCCCATCAAATGTGGGTAGATTACTCACTGCTGTGCCAATCCAGCGAACTTCTCTGGTCATCCTAGCACATCTTCTTATAGATACTTTGTACATCTGGTTCTTCCAGTTCTCCAACACTTCTTCTGAGTTGGATGAACATGTGCTGTCACTTCGCCAACTCAGATTTCCTTCTGCTGTAGGGTTGATATAATCCTACTGTCTGGATGTTAATTTGTAGATGTTTTTCAGTTCAAATGCATGGTCTTCTTCTCTGATAGGCTTTGTATATCGGGGACCCTCATATGGATCTAAAGGTGCAATGACCCTAAGGCCATCTTTCTCAAATGTCATGCATCTTTTCTTTATATCAACAATAGTAGAATTGTCAAATGCCCAATCAATTCCTAACAATGCGGGGTAAGGGCAACTATCATCAACAATTTCAATTACCTCAAAATATGCAAAGGTTCTTACTCCATCGATGTCCACTGGGACATGTTCTAATCGTCCAAATGGGTTGATGACATGCTGATTAGCCATGCGAAGCCTGATAGGGGAATATATCAGCTTGGGTTTTCCCATTAGTGCCCAAGTCTGCTTGGTCATGACGTTGACCTCCGACCCTAAGTCGAGGACCACATAGTCTATCTCATACTCTCCTATCTGAGCATTAAAGTGTAATTCTTTATTTGTCCTTCTACTTTTTCCAATTTGGCGCACTGCCCTATTTAGTAAGGGATCTATCTTTCCTAGCTCATACTTCTTGATTAAATCTTGTAATTCTTGTACAATGCCTTTATCTTGAATTACCTTAACATAAGTGTACAAAAATTCCATGAGTTTTCTTACCTCTTTCCCTTCTATTGGTGATGCAGATGGATCAAACGCCTGAGGCATGCCATATTCTTTGATCTCTGGTTGTTTCTTTGATGAAGATCCTTGACCTCTTCTGAACTCTTTTCTTGCCTCCTCGAATATCTGTCTTTCTTTCTGAGCATTGAACATCGGGGTCTTTTTTGTAGCTTTCCTGACTCCGTGGTCATTTTCAATCCTTCCTTGGGATGCTCTATATTCTTCTGTAGCAGCGCCTCCTCAAGTGATAACAAAGAATATGGGTTCTACTCCATGAGGTTCAACATATATGAGTTGTACTTGTGGGTTTTGCTGAGGTCCTCGTCTCTCCCGAAGTTTAGTCATCAGCACAGGGCATTCCTCTATGACATGCTCGAATGAGTTACAGTAACTACAGGTTGTACAAGGATTCTAACAATCCATTGCCAAATGTCCTAGCTGTGTGCAGTTGTAATAGATTATTTATCCTCAGCCTCAGCCCATACCTCCTCCTTTTCCTCGTCCTCTGTACCCACCACGAGAATTGAAGTTTCCTCTCCCCGGAGAGTTGTACTGCAGAGTGTTTCCTTCTTGTTGTACTTTGCCTTGAATCTTGTATATGTCTCTCGACCTTTCATGCATGAGATCATAAGCTCTACAATCTCGATCATCGTGCCCCACTGATTTGCAGAATGTAAAATATAAGTTTGTGGTCATCTGAACATACTTTTGCATGTAGTAGCACTCACTTGGGTGATGCCTATTTTTGCATACATCACACCAGGGTAGGTTAACTTGTTTCAAGGGGCTCAGCGCCCCTGAGGCCAATTACTCATGAAATAAGGGACAATGTTCCTTATCATTGCCTTCATATCTTCATATTACACACCATATATCTTTCCTTTTATCATTTCACTTATCCTTCTTCATATCCTTGACCTGTAAAGACAAACTAGTTAGCTGGCTCATGATCTGGCTAATGCCTGAGCTAGATTCTCCCATCAGTGCTGATTCAAGATTCATGGAGATCTCCAAATATTCTGCCTACGATGCAATCTTCCACTTCATCAGAGGGACTCTTATGTGTGGTAACAACACAACAATGAACCATTCTTTGTTCTTCATCGGGGATTTGAAAAGTTAACTGGCCTGTTAGGGTCTTGAATCTCTAGTCGAACTCCCAAACATGTTCTGCTACCCTTTGTTTAATCTCTTTTAGTTCTGTAATACATTGTGACTCCGAATTAGGTTTCTTAAACTCTGCAATCAGTGCATTATTGATCTTAGTCAGGGGCTTAGGCTATGTCAGTCCTTGGACCAGTTTCATGTACCAGCTCAGTGCGCGATCCCTTAGCATAGTGCTGATCTGGGTTCTCTTGATGGCTTCATCGATGATACTTTTAATGTTCCATATGGCTTCACACAGAAACTAATGCTGATATAGATCTTCAGATCCATCTCCTCTAAAGATAGGGAGTCTCATTTCATCTTCCATAGAGTTCACTAGGCTTCTTGTTTGAGTAGATGCCGAGCTACTAGCAACAATACTCTGAAGATTCTGGTGGTTCTGACTATTCTGACTGCTAAGTGATGTTGGGACAATAGGAGGATTAACGTTACTTACTTCAGTAGGCCATGCAGTTCCTGAGTTTTCTGGCTCTCTTTGGCACAGTTCTTCAACTTCCCCTTCTTTTGTTTTGGTGGGATATGGATGCTCTTCGTCGGTCATATCTACCTCTTCTCCGCTGTAGAAACCCTCTTCTCCATAGTTTTTCTTAAACAAGTTCTCAAGGTGAACCCCTCAGAATACTTTTCCACTGCACATACGTCCTGCTTCTATCTCATTTTCGCTRTCTGAGATCTTGAACATTAGCCTTTTCTGGTTCAACCAATCTATTGTATCTTCAAGATGTCGTTTTCATGAAAGAGAATATTTATTCTTAGCTTCAGAAAGTGMAAAATTTTTCCTCTGGGTCCTTTGAAAAATTATCTCTCGGCTTGGATATACGATTCTGTTCTGTCAACAACAAACTCGGTGATATACCCTCCAATGGTACTATCAAATCAATGATCTACTGCTCTGGCTACTGCGTTGTCAATTCTCTTGACCCTCTGGATCAACGTCSGTGTCCAAACCACAGGAGGTCTAGATCTGATCTCAAACTGTGTGTCAACTAACCTAGCTAACMACCTGTGTAGCTCCTGATGGATTCCTCCAAAGAAGATATCGTGAATTTCGGTGAAGATGTATCTTTGTAGCCAATCTTCAGTACTTAGTTTAGGGTTCTTGTTCTGGGCTTCAATGAAGTCCTTCTCTTGATCCTCTATCCACTTATGAATCTCTATCTTCGATGGGAACCACCTTGACATTCCTTTAAAAAGATTCCTGTCCCGACAACGAAACCATTTGTTGGCACAGGGCCGGACCTAGGGTTTAACACTCAAGATCACACCAACAAGCCCTAGCTACTGGCCCTTTCGGMAAAACTTGYGAAGCAGATGCATTCTCACCCGAAGTAGCGATGTGGGGGTTGCATGACAGATATGTCTACAACCAGGGGAATATCAAGGGGATCTCATATAACAACAATCACAGTATTCATATGTTATTTACCAACAAAATCTACTCTGCGCAGCTATAGATCTTGATCTAACACAGTAATGAAAATAATAGTATAATAATGACAGAGATCAAAGCATTAATCATTCACACAACACAAAATATATGTGATTCACCCTCTCTCTAGGGCTACATCCATAGAAATGTGCTTATGGTATATTAAGATAAAGCTTACAGTTCTGATCTGTGCTCTTGGCCAACAGATCCTCTCTCTCATTTTGTCTTTCTCTCCCCCCCTCCTGCGCACCCAACTGCAAGATCTAATCTTCACACCCAGCTGAAGATCTTACAAGACTAGAAGGCTTCAACACTTCTCTCTCTCAATACAATGAGCTCTCACCATAGTAATAGAGATAAATCAAATAACAATAGCATACCCTCCTCTAGTACTACCATGACCTAGGTCATCTCGACCTCTATTTATACATTATAGTTCCTTACCGATAGCCTTAGGCCGAAACCTAGGTGTCAAAACCCTAATTACCAAAACCCTATGTGTCTAAAACCCTAGGTCAACTTGATCCTCATTATTCAGACTTCGCCAGCCTGTCTTTCCTTCCTTCTCGTGCGGTGCTCCAAAGAATCCAATGGTGGATTTTTCCACTTCCTGAGTCATCCTAGGTCCATCTTCCTTGCTGATCTGTCATCCTCGATCTCCTCATCCAACGACTTTTTTTTCTGCACTTCATTCCATCTTTTCTGCTCTTTTTCTCACTTCGACCCAGTGACAGTCATTGTATCTCCTCTGAAGTTCACTTTTTACCTTTTCTTCCTTGTTCTCCTTTTCGTTCCATAACCAAGGGCCAACAGGGTACCACTACCTTGCACTGGGGCTACCAGGGGGGATTTTGCTACTTTGAATGCTATCATTTCTTCTCTGGAACTGAGGCCCCCTTGAGCCGATTGTTCTAGGATCGTCGCCTGTTCATCTAGGTTCATGGCTTTGAACCTGGTCATTTTGGGGTTGACCATCCTTTCCATAACTTGGTTCCAATCCTAGGAATTTTTGGTGAAAAATTCATCTTCAAACTTGCCGTGGGCATATGGACAGTAGGACGACACTTGAGAAGCATGTTTCAAGACTAGACCCTTTGGGTCATGCTTACGGAATCGACCGTTTTGGAATTGGAATTGTAATTGGCTCAACCCTTCCTGCTTGGCTTGAGCAGTGTATTTCACTAGGTAGAAGCCTACATAGAATCCATAAGGTATAAATGCCCGCTTCTTATCCTTGACCAGGGTGGCATTGTAACCTTCTAGGATGGTCTGGTAGCAAATTTCTCCCACTACAAGCTAGTCAGGGACATGTGTTGGTAGGAGATGAGGTGCTCTGGTGGCCCTGAATACTCTAATGTGGGTATCATGTTCATCCAGATACCAGTGGCTGACATTTGATGTCACCTTTTTGTCCACAACCGATAGTCTCAAACACTCTTTCTTGAAAAGAATAAAGTAAATGCGTGCGATGAATTCATCGCAGATGAGGGAGTAGGATTTTTTGTACCTGTTCTCCCATAAGACGCTGAAATGTACATGGACCGGGAGCTCTGCAATGTGCCATCTTGGGTTCATGCCAACGAAGATGTTTCTGGCACACATGATGTTGAGAAAGTATGATGCCATGTAGAAGTCTGGAGTTTCTCCTTCTTTCGATGTCTGAGCATGTTGTATGCAGATGCTCAGCTTCTTAGAAATGATGGCTCCCTAGTTGAAGCTGCTCTCAGAAATAGCTACTGTGTACGCTAGAGGCATCCACACCTCTGAAAATATGGAGCAGTCTTTCTCCCCATACAACTGGTAGATGAGAGCCATTAGGAAGATGCATGTTTCTCTTAGGTTGGTCGTTTGGTACAAATCAAAATTCTGGTTGGTGTATTTCTTATCTTCTCGCCACCATGAAGCCATTACCCGGTTGGTGTCGTGGCGCTTGTAGAATTTCATGATGAAATTAGTGTTCAGTTGCTCCTTCGGGTCTCTAAGCTTGTAATATTTTTGGACCTCCATCGAAAGGAACACTCCGACACACTCACCATTGTCATCATTAATCAAACAATTTTGTGTGTCCATGTGTTCAATGAGCCACTTCGGGAGTTCTATGCAGGGGAACACTGGAGTTCTTCTTGCTACCATGTGCAAGTATGATCTTCAGATATTCAGAAAAACCTCATTGTTGAGTGCTCTCACATTTTGGTCACTGTGCAGGACGTATTCCGAGAATTCTTCCCGACTGATATTCTTGAAGAGTTCCCCCCAATGTGTGATTACTTCCTTGGTCCTGGTGCTTGCCTCTATGTCTCCAAAGGCCGAAGGTTGAGTGAAAACCTTCTTTGTAGGTATTTTATTAACTAGTTCCGGTCTTGGAGAAAATTCTAATTGTTTTGCGGCCCCCGGAGAAGAACCTTCTCCTACCTCTGGTTCCTTTAGTTTCAGTGCTCTCGGCGATTGCCTAGTGTTTGTATTTCTTGGAGGCATAGTTCCTGCAATCGAAATAAATCTTTTAAATATTGCGTATGTAGAAACACTAGATAAAATATATATATGAAGTGTAAACATGAAAAATCCAGACTAGTACATACCTGTAAAGCTTGCTAAACTAGTTATTTGATACTCATGAGATCTCGACAGCCTTCGAATTTCTCATCTTGGTCCTTCGGATGCTCTAAAAATTCTTTGTGTGCATAATGGTTTCATTTATAATGGCTCAAGAGAATTTAAACCAGGGAAGAACTTACCGTGTCGTATCAACCTTTTAATTCGAGTGATGAGTGAAATTCAAACAAATCTGCCACCGAATCTCTGCAACTTAAATTCATCGTGGGTTGAAGGCAGAGGAACAGAGGGTGATGTGGTCTATCGGTAGTTTCAAATGACTATTTTGATTCACACACGAAGTGGAAACTAATGCAAGATTTGGAATTTATTAGTCCCTTAAATGCTTCGAATATAATCGTATCTAGCATTAAAACATCCCATTGTGTGACTTTATTTGTGGGTGTATCGGGGATCGGTGATGTGTTATGGACATTTTCGTTAATATCTTTCTGTGAAAAACCTACGATTCCAATCGATTTCTTCGTCCGGTGCTGATGTGGCAAAACTGAATCAGAGGTGCAACTTGGATTTAGGGGACCAAGAATGACTCGGGGTAAAGCTAGGTCATACTTTTCTCCAATCCAACAAAGACACGTGGCATTGATACCTGTGACTTAAATCATGAGTATCAATCGGAGTTGGGACTTTATTCAAGTTGTGCATTCTAAACTAAACAGGGGATCGCCGGCATTGAAAAGTTTTCGGGGGTCGACGATCGGGGATATACCTATAATGTGTTTTTATTTGGGTTAGATTCTTCGAAAACTCCTGATGCTAAAACTCTTCGAGAATCGGTGATTAGGGAAAACTCTTTAGCATGGTTGAAATGTTCGTCATGATTTGGTCTTCCCCGATTCCAACAAGTGCGTCGGGTATCGACTATCCTCGATATCGTTTCTTCCTTCCTTAAAGGTTACTCCCTTCGCCTTTCACCGATGCCAAAGGGGATCGGCTATCAACGATGTCCGTATGCAATACTTGTCATGAAACAAAACTCCCTTTTGTTCATATCGATGAAGATCGATGCTCACAGATTGAGGTTTTCAGAGTGATTCTTTTTTACCTCTTCATTCCTCTCGATGCCGAATCTTGAGCGCGTTGGGCTAAGTGTTTTGGCTGATGATTCCTCATTTAAGTGTTAAGACCATTTATTTCATGGAGTTTCAAAAGGTTAAACAAACCTGAATAGCTAATGAGCATTAAGAGAACAAGCAAAGGCAAAACATTTCTCAAAAGAAAATCGAATTCAGACAATACAAAGATCAAGTGGTACCCAAAAAGTGAAAAATTGACATAGGCTTTTTAGGGTGTGTTGAGTGCTCAACAACCTGTTGAGCCAAATTCCTTCTGTATGTGGACAAATACGTGGAGGTAGGAAGAGTATAAATAATGATGCGATGTTTGTTTTATTGGGTGTGTGTAAGTGGATCATCCAAAGAGAAGGTCTAAGGTTCTGAGGTCCAAGGACGTCAAATAATGAAAGGAAGATAATGAAATTGTCTAAGGGTGGTTGGGAGGTGAAAGGACAAAGGAACTTGTGAATCTATGCAGATTGTGAACTATGATAGTAGAGACAGAACAACAGACTTGTGCAAGATAAGGCTCACAAGAAAAAGTTAATATGGTATTGTTAACAACTGGAGGGGATTGATATTTCCAGTAAAATTGGTATCTACAAGAAGTGTTGATTTTGTGCTTAGCTAAGGGGATCAGTGTCTCCTGCAAGTGGGTACCTATGAATTTAGCATCTATAGGTTGGTGCCTATAGGGATAACTAAGTTGGTGCTCAGTCAAGGGGATTGGTGTCTCCTATAGGTTGGTGCCTGATGGGTATTCTATATGCAATAAATCCCTCAATTAAATTGTCAACCCTGGGTAAGTAAACTTAGAGTTGTAGCACTATATGTGCCAAGGAATTAAATCTAGAGGAAGTATGGTATAACTAAGGAGATGGTCTATCTAAGGGTTAATTTACTCAAGCAATGAATCTTTCACCTTTATCAATTAGCAAATCCTTTTAAATAACTTGAACTATTTACCCTAAGAAGCTTTAAACAATGGATCGATGAATTATTCCTAAAGAAGCAAATCAAACTCTACTTTGAACAAGTTAACCTATTCACTCTAATGAGAAACAAGAAGTAAATTACTTTGATATTTTATATTTAAGCAAGTAAGCAATCAAACAACTAACCTATTAAAAATATTGAGCAAGTAAACTCTATTTTTAAAGAAAAACTCATAATAATTTCTATTCTGCAAAGGAGAAATCTTAACCTACTTAATCAAAAGCATCATGACTGTATTCATAAATTAATCAAAACTATTCTTAATTTGCAATAACAGGAAACTCAAAGATGATGATTATGTCTTCGGTGCCTAATAACATCACGATGGCATCTGACGATTAGTGATAGTTCAAGAGGAATTAATTCAATGTTGACTTCTACAAAGAAATGAAAAGTGTGAATCAAGCAATCTAACAAAAGCTTTGACATCATAGAAGAAAAATTAAATATCCTGAAAATCCATGTGATCTCTAAATTTCATGCATCAATCATTGATGATAATAAAACACTCTCATACTTAATTCAAATGCTCTCTTATGCTAACTCAAGTAAATTCACAAGATTATAAACTTATGACTAAAAAACTTAATTCAAATCAATGTTTTAATTAAAATCACAACTCAAATCTAAAACTGGGATTTCATTATCAAACTGGAAGGGTCGACCTCCTCTAAAAATGGTAACTTCCATTAAATGCGCTCTAACAATCTTTGGCTTCTAGAAACTAAATGAGCCACTCAATTATTAGCATAACTTCCTAATCTGAGATGTTAGGAGCTCAGTAGCTGGAGGCCATGAGGGGGCACAAAACCCAGGTCGCCGATTTACCCAACACAAGCCACCAATACGCCAACCGCCAACTCGCCTACACTCCAAGTGCTGGATCACATGCCAGATGGAGTGTCGGATCACGTACCGGATGGGGTGCTGGATGAAGTGCCGAATGAGATACCAGATGGAGGATCTAACTATGAATTCACTTTGTTACACATTAGATCCTCATAATCATCAAATTGATCTGAATTTAACTCAAAACCATTGCAAAATATTGATTACGCATACCTATTATAAATCCATGATGAATTGAGACAAAATCCTTCGAAAACTTCTTCAAAATGGTCAATAAGTTATATATTACAGGTGCAAAAAGGATTCAATCATCACCACAAAAAAATCAAAATAGGATCCCAACATTACCCCCACACCTAAGGATTTGCAGGTCCCACTGCAAACAAAAATGAATTACCCAATATGAATAGATTTGCTAAGAAGGGGATGGATTAACTTTAGAAGCTTCTTGCGTTGAAGACTTTGTCTTGGCCGTCTTGCGATGTTTCAATTGTGCATGGAGGCTATGATTTTCATTGGTCATTTGATCAACCAATCATTAGAGGGAATTCACTTTTGCTTGTAATACTACATTATCATGGTGGAGATGCCTATCCATGGTCTTTCGCTCTTCCAATTGTTGCAACAACTGAACATTTTCTTGTTGTAATTTCTCAATGAAGGGAGTAAGATCAGATGTCTCAGAGGAGGGCTTGAATATCTTGATGGATGTAGAGAGTCTATCAGCTTTGGTATCTGGTATAGGTATCTATGAGGTAGGAGTAACAGAGGGTTTATGAGAGGGAATGGGTTCATATTTTACTTATCTATTAGGCTCCAACTCTTCTGTAGAAACTTCCCTCAGTATTTTATGGGGGATTTCGAGATCGGAAGATACTTGGATAGGATTAGAAGTGCTTGGGGGTTTTACATTAGGTTTCCCACTCACATTCCTGGTACTTTTTCGAAAAGATCCTCCTTTGAATCAATTGGCTCCTCTTCTATTTGTAGGGACTACAGGGAAATCTTGTTGAATTTCCTCTTGTAACTTCTTGGGTTGATAATCAATAGATGTTGAGGGCATTGGATAATTATCAATAGGAATTTTATTTTTCTTGCCCGATGAGGCTACAGGGGTATCAACAAGTTTCTTGGTCTTTTGTTTCGGTAGAGAGATAGCTTGAGTAGGAGGGTTTGGAGTCTTTGGAGAATGGGGTTTGGATGGAGTAACAATCCCTAAATCAAGTGATTTATTGATGGTCTTGATTGTGAGATGGGGGTTTGAAAATTGATTTTTTTGTCAACTTGGTTATGAAAATAAATTTGATGAGGTCATGGTGGAATAGACTATTATGAGGATTGGCCACATTCTTTTGTACTTGGGAAGACATCTTCTCAAGACTTTTCAGGAAGTAAAAAGGAAAATTCAAGGGCTTGTTAAATTGGAAATGAGCTAACAGACAAAAATGGAAA